>BQNB010012789.1:45783-74860 GCA_026074375.1 Tanacetum coccineum | reverse complement strand
GACCTATAATTGTTTAGGTTGCATTCGGGCGTTTTAGTGACGCATTTTTCACTTGTGAAGTATATTATTGATTAACTCACTCGAGGTGAGTTCATAGCCCCACGTTTTTACAATTATATTGATTTACAAGTTTTGGGGTGAGAAACATGCTTTGTTTTATAATTGGACGCAAGTGGACATTTTATATATTGATTACGTTTTGCCTAAGTAGCTTGAACCCAATATGCCCGGTATCATGAACTGTTAATTTCTGGATTGGAAGCGCGAGTATTATAAATAGATCTATTTGGGATTGACCTCCCCGTTCGGGTGACTAGCTATCACCAGGAACGAACGTTATAGTATGTCGAATTTGGGATGTTTCGGGTTGAACATCATCATGGGCAATGTAGGCAATATTTATATATTGTATTCATATATGTCTAGCTTCAGTGTCATGAACTTAGGAAAACGAAATGCCAATTTTTGTGACGAGTGTACATGTTGCATAGTCACAGGGGAAATCTTGCGGTTCTGTTTTATACAAATATAAACCTATGAATTCACCAACTTTATGTTGACCATTTTAAGCATGTTTTTCTCAGGATTACAAGGTACAAGGATACATTGGTGGTCTATATTTTTGGAAACATGGCTATAAAGATTCAAGTGTATTGCAATTTGGGGATATTTATTATGAAGTCAAATCTTCACATGTTTAAGGATGAACAAGTTAAAGCATGACGCTTTTGTATCAACATTTTATTAAATCCAATGTATCATTTTCAAACGACTCGATTTGTGGTCGTTCTCATGTCTTGTGCAATGTTATTATGAAGTGACACGCCCCGGATATCTATATTCTGTTGCGACTCATTTTTGGGGGTGTTACACCTAATGATCTATATTGAATCTAACAATGAAATAATCAAGCTTTTTTATTTATCAAAATAAGCCTAGAGAAATAAGTCGAAACTAAAAAAATACCCAAACAAGCCCTTTATAGGCTGTGAATAAGCTAAAAACCCACAAACACGAATCACCAAAAACCCCTTGGTGATTGATACTACATGTTATCCCACTTTTGATCCATAAACACTACCTAAATAAGCAATATCTGAGAGAGAGAGAGAGAGAGAGAGAGAGAGATGAAGAGATAAGAGAACCGATAACATTCTTGTTTGACTTATAAAAACTAAGGCTAACACTTCGTGATAAGAACGCTAAGGAATCTTAGGCACTCATAGAGGACCTCGCCCTCTATGACAACGAAGGTTGGAATGACCCAAGAGACTTCGCCAAACCGGTCAAGGCAATTTCTTTACGTTAAGATACACCAAAAAGCCCGATCAGGGACTTCTCGAGCTTGAAGACCAAATTAGCTACCTGCTAAAAAGGTCAAGGACAACACCCAAAACAAGCTCAGCATAAGTTCTTCAAGCACATGTCAATATGGTCTCTTCAACCCAACACACACAAAACTTGAACGAACCACAAAATTCTTTCAAATTCCAAAAACGTGTTCACCCGCACCTCCAACAATAAACGTTCAAGCCTAGTTTCAAAGCTCAAGTTAAAGGGTATATGGAAACACACACCAAAAGAATGGAAAGGTTCGAAGAGGCCATCTTTAAGCAAAAGGAAGAAATTAACGAAATAATGACAGAGATGTTTAGTCTTTTAAAAGAATTTACAAAAAGTAATTCTCTAGAAAAGGTGTTAGTTAGGGAAGAAGTTGGAAGCCCCATCACTAAGTACGTGAACGCAGTCTCCCTTGTTAGGACTAAAAACAATAAGGGTACAATGAGTGGCATAGTTATCGACGAGATTGGTGTAGAGCCTGCTAAGTTAGTAGATAATAAGAAGGCAATGGATGAGGAAGAGGGTAATGAACCCAATAGAGATGTGAATGACGATTCAACTAGATGAGGAAAATACATGTATAGATTACTAAAGATCCCTAGGTCATTACCAAGTGGATATTACCTTAAGCACAAAATTAATGAAAAAACAATCAAGGTTCTTGTAGATAACAATAAGTACAATGATTCCTTGCTAGCAACACGCTTAGGTAAAATGGATAATGAGACCTATAATTCGTTACCCGTAAGACCCATATACAACGTAATTCTCAAGAAGAAGTTATTAAGAAAAGATGAAAGGGGAGGTAATTTTGTGATACCATGTAGCATAGGTAGGTTGATAAACAAAGCGCTTATTGGGAGGCAACCCAATCTAGCTAGAAGACTCGTTAATAAACAAAGCGCTTATTGGGAGGCAACCCAATCTTTATATTTCTTATATTTTAGGAGTGTCGTGTGTTTTTATTCTTTAATATTTGTTCTTATGTGTTTGATTTATATGTGATCATGCTTTGTTTTGTATTTAACCTTGATTTAATTATAATCAAAGCTATTTTGCATAAAATAAGTGTAAATATCCAGTTTATAAGAACCATTTTCAAACATATAAAATAAATAACTTTAGACTAATTCACACTTTTATGTTTTGTTTGTTTGTTTTGAATCATATGTTTGTACTAACCGTATGCAGTAAATTTTTACAGGAAAAAACTAATAGGATATTTGTGCAAAAAAATTTCCAAGATAAAGAAAAACAAGTTTTATAGGCTTTGGAGACGGCGTCAGCCTGTAGTCACAAAAATTTTGCGTTTTTTGAATATTTGAAAAGTTATTTTTGTGTAATTTCTAGAATTTTTAATTTTCCTAACTCTTGCAGAAAGCCAAGATTACATTAGTACATACATTATATCTTTATTGCTTTCTTAGGATTTTAATTCACAATCAATAGGGTTGTATATCATTCTCCCGTAGAACTTTACGCTTGGTATAGTTTCTTTTTGTCTTTGATTTGCAGGTTATATTTGATAAGAAAATCATGGAAGTTCTTAGGATTTTCACATGGACGATTCTTGAATGACGATTTAGACATTTTCTCTTGTTTCTTCTCCATTATTAAACCCAACAACTCAGTCAGAACGTAATACCAAGATGAAACCCCTTAATATGAAGCTCCCTAGTATTGTGATATGATATAATCGGTTTTAAGCGTTTTAATCAATATCTGGAAATGTTAAGCACGAGAAGCGTTAATTAAAGTTATGTCTTGTAAGGTTTTAAACATGATTTTATACTTTTTCAAAATGTTACATTTTAGACCCTTGAGTTTGAAAAGTGGCAAAATATACCCTTGGGGTTTGCACTTTTACGAGTTTGGTCCTTCAA
Organism: Tanacetum coccineum; assembly: GCA_026074375.1. Lineage (NCBI taxonomy): Eukaryota > Viridiplantae > Streptophyta > Magnoliopsida > Asterales > Asteraceae > Tanacetum > Tanacetum coccineum. Next base: position 71,636 of record BQNB010012789.1, on the reverse strand, counting down.
GTTTAAAAGATATACCAAGTAAACCTTGTACTTTGAAAAGTGACATAATAGACCCCTATAGTTATAACTTTGATAAAATGACATATTTAGCCCCTTTAGTTATAAGTTTCAGAAAGTTACGATATAGACCCCTTGCATGGATTATAATTACAAAACATGTCCAAATTGCCATGCAAGCTTATTTTAACATTTCAAAAGATATTTATAAGTTATAATAAACTAAAATATGAAGTTTTAACGTAACGCAAGTTTAAAATAACGATTCGTTAAGCTAGGAAGCAAAACGGGTCAAATTAGGGTTTTAAAACGTAAACGCGCGGGTTTTAAGTTCAAATTCCTTCAATAATCAATAAAGTGGTTATTTTAACATTAGTTAAGCATGCTAGGATAGATTATAACAACATTTAACTATTATAACATTTAGTTTTAAGAAAAACACGAAATTAGGGTTTCGGGTGTACGGTTTTGGATCAAAATGGAAAATGAGCTTGAATTGAGTTATAAAACTTTAACAAGAGTATATTTAGGATCATATGAACATTATAAGGATGTAGTAGCAGAATTAGAATATCCAGAACCTGGGTTTGAGCTTATAGCTTAGAAACGGGTCGAAATCGGGACTTTTAGCTTCGTACGCCTAGAATAACGACTCCCGGGCTTCTTTTCTTGGTTTCTTTTGCTTCACTTCTGTTCTTGGGACTTCTTAGGATCTCTTAGAATTCATATTGAGCAAAGGATTGCTGCTATGATGGGTTATAGAGGAGGAAGTGGGGGATGAGTTACAATGAGAGGTTTATGCCTCTATTTATAGCCGAATGGCTCCTTGGTGACCAAGGGAGCTTAGAGATCTGGTTAGGACACATATGAGAGCTAAAGGGTGACTAGGAGAGGCTATGTGATGAGTTTCTAGGGCTAGAAACTAGCTTTGAGGTGTTGGCTACCTCTTTTGATGCCACGGCTAGAAAAGAAGAAACAAGAGACCATGTGAAGTTTTTCTTAATAAAAATATTGAAGATATTTGTTGTAGAAGGTGTGTAAGCTGCTTAGGAATGCATGTGGGTGAGTCATGAGGTGCTTGTTTGCAAAGAAAAGCTCAAAATGGGTCAATTTGCAAGATTTAGGGTTCGCGGGTTCATTTGAGTCTTCTAGGGCTCGAATTGTTTTCTTTGGCTTATATTTCATGCTCATTGATCATGGAATGATAGAAATATGTTCTCAAGGTTTGTATCAAGGTTTATCAATGGAAATTCGCAAGTGGTTTGGGTTAAAGTGGGTTGAAAATGAATGATATATGTCGCGGGTTCAATTAGGGCATATTAGGGTTTCTTTAGGGTTTTTGAGCTTATAATTCGTGTATATTTGAAAGATAATGATAGATATTTGTTCACAAGACTTGTATTAAGGATTAACAATAAGAATTGATAGGTGGTTCGGGTTTAAAATGGGCGAAAACGAGTAAACGAGTCGAATGATCCATTTAGGTACGTTTAGGGTTTCTCGGATCCAATTTTCGTATAAATGATATGAGATGATGAAATAATGATGAAATAGGATTGACATAGTTGTAAAATAAGTTATTACAACTTATTTTAGTGTTGGTTGAGGTTTAAAATGGATAAAAACGAAGAAACGGGTCATAGTGTAGTATTTAACTCGGGTTAGGGTTTCTGACTTTGGTTTTCTTGTAATTTCATGGAATTAGGATGAATATGGATTGTAAATGAAGTATATGATTTGCTTGTAACTTGTACTTGATGGATTGTACAAGATTCTTAAGAAAACAGAGGTAAAACAGCTATTTTGGATGTCATGCATTAATGACTTGTACATTATGTATTAGAGACTTGTACCTTTCTTTGAAGAGAATGTATATTCATATGAGATGTTATATTACTTGTACATATGCTTTAGTAGCTTGTACATTCACTTTAGATATTAACCCTTCATGGAATTTAGGGTTTAGAGGTATACGATAACGGTTTAAAGCCCGTTTTGATATAACGTTACGAATGGTACATTATAGGAATAATGTACTTTGTAAAAAGGATATGACGATATTGCAATTGGAATGTTATGATGTTTGCTGTGACATATAATGAAGACAGGATTGCATAGATAGGTTTGATGTGAGCTCGTTCTACTTTAGTTATGCAAGTTACTATGTTTACTGAGTATATTGACGGGGGGGGGGGGGGGGGGGGGGGGGGGGGGGGGGGGGGGGGGTCAATGCAAGTAATATAATAAAGCAAAAATTTTCCCCGTATAATTGTGATAATAGTAAAATAGGTTTTGCATTTGATGAAAATTCTTGGGTTGTTATAATCAACATCATCAGCATCTCCATCTTTGACTAAAGGCTTTTCCAAATCAACTGGAGTAGAAGCAGACTTCACATTCAAGGTAGTTGAATTTCTTCAAATCTAGCTACATATTTCCTGACTGATAATTTTATTCCATTCTTACTTCTGCATGTTAACTTATCCTACAAGTCGTTAAATTTGACTTCAAGTCATTAAATTGACTTTGGATGTTAATATGTTGATATTATAAGCTCTTCAAGTCATTAAATTGGCTTTTGATGATAATGTGTTAGTGCAATATGCTTAGACAAGGAACAAGACCAATCAGACCAAACAGACCAAACAAGACGATAATGCAATAATACACAGTTACTATAATAATTGTATTCGTTGCAATTATTACAAATAACGGGTATATAATAACGTGACCCAAGATCATAACAATACCATTTTCATAAATTATGTTTGTACAATTATTACACTATGACTTGTATTCAAACTGTTTATCAAACTTATGAATTTCACTCAACCTTTGTGTTAACTTTTTAACATGTTTATCTCAGGTTATTGAGCAATATATGGCACAGAGTGGCATGGACTCGAAGATGGCTAAAACTTGTTATCATTCACATTATATGTAACTAGATTTTGGGACCTGCCTTTGTAAACTCTAATTTAAAATGAATGATAACGTATTTTTTGAACAAACGTCTCTTTTGGGTTGTTTTCTATGATTATGATTGTTGTTTCCATGAAGTAATACCCCAGATTAGCTTTCGCTGCTATATTGTAAAAATGAGGGTATTATAGATTGGTATCAGCGCCATGGTTATAGAGAACAAGGTCAAAACCTTAACTATAACCACATTTCTTTTCTAGCCATCAAAGTCCTCTGTGCCACTACAATCCGGATCAATATGTAAAGATACATAATTATTATACTATATTATATCATAAATAACTTATGTTATTTACAACTAGGTTGTTAACATAACGATGTCTTCTCCCAACCGTTCTACTTCCGATATTGAGGATGCTTTTTCCTCTATGAATATTCTTAACTATACTTCGGTCTCGTCGGATTATTTTCCAACTTCATCGGGAAGCAGTTCTTTTAACTATTCGGAAAACTCTAAAGATAATATGATCTCACCAGTATTCTCATCTTTCTACAATAATCCTTTTTTGAAGGACGTACAAGTATTTTATGCTAAGGAATTACCTATTTCATCACCAGATCCTATTACTTCACCAGCTATTTTAACTCCATCACCGATATTACCACCATCACTACTATTTGATCCTCGACATTTCTTTATTCCTGAAGAGCTATTACCACCTAAGAAGTGAATTTATTCCCCATCTTCTTCCTCAACTACGTTATCTAATCCATCTCGGAATCAAACCCGTAATTTGGTATCACCATCTTCCTCAGTTTATACTCCTACCCTACCTCAGGTATTTGAAATAGGAAAATGTTTAGATAAGATGTATCTGAAACATCATGAGAAATAAGTCGAAGATATCTTGAATTACTTAGATGAACTCTCTTTTCATTGCATTGAGAAAATGGAAGAAGGACGTATTAATGGTAACGAACTAAAGACCGAACTTAAGAAAATCCGTACTCAGATTATCAAACTTCAAAAGAAGCAGTTAGGGCAAAAGGATAAGATTGCCTTTGCTTACTACAGAATTTCCGATCTTGAACAAATCATTGAGAAAATCCAAGCTCGTCACCAAACAGATCAGGAGGATCTTTAGGATGTCATCTACCGGCTCAGAATCAACAAACTCTTAGAATAGTTATAGCTTTATCCTAGCCATGGGATGTGTGGTATAAATAAAAACGCTTGTCAAATCTTGACTATGTACAGTAAAAAGGCAAGTTATTTATAAAGGCAATCCCGTTTCGTACCTTATTGTTTCCAACTTATCTCTCTTTCATCATCATCTCCATCATTTAATCATTATTTCCGTCTTCATCATTATAAATCATACCATAAGTGCTTAAAATTCATTACTCCTTAAGCATTTTAAGCATCCCATTCTCTTTTATTACTTAGGATATCATTCTTACTACGTGTTATCTTCTATTGATAGAATGCCTCCCAAGAGAAAATCAACATCCACAGCACCAACCATGACTCAGGATGCCATCCGGCAACTAGTGGCTGATAGTGTTGCTACTGCTTTGAAAGCACAAGCTGCTAACATGGACAATACTGACAATACTAACAAGAACACCGGGACAAGCGGAACTCCAGTAGCAAGAAAAGGAATCAACAATCACAAAAGAAAGTTTGAAGATAGAGGAAACACCACCAACAACAACAACTATCCCAAACACAACAACAATAACCACTCCAACAATCGCAATAACAACAACTACCAAGACAACAACAACAAAAACAACCATAACAATGATTACCACCACCAGCAGAATAGAAGACAAGAAACTGTTAGGACTTATCCTGCCAAAAAATACCATGGAAACCTCCCTTTGTGTACAAGATGCACCCTACATCACACAGGAGTTTGCACTGCCAAGTGTCGAATTTGCAGCTAGGTGGGTCATTTGACCAGGAACTGCAGAAGCAAAGGACCAGCAACGGGAAGCAACCTGCTATCAGTGTCTGTAACTTGTCATGCCTGTGGAGAGAAAGGGCATTACAAAAGTCAATGCTCAAAAACAGACAATAATACTTTTCACGTTTCTAAGAAAAACTTATGTGACGAATCCCTCATCATTCCAAAGAAAGAAATTTGGCTTGATGACAAACTTAACTATGTGGAAGAATCAGTGGAGATTATGGATCGAGAAGTCAAGCAACTAAGACGAAGATGCATCCCTATAGTCAAAGTAAGATGAAACTCTGAATTTACATGGGTACGAGAAGATCAAATTCGTGCTAAATATCCACATCTATTTTCCAACATCATTGTATCTCTTAACTAAATCTCGAGACATGTAGCATAAGTTTCAACACCTTTAAAGTTTCATATGTAAAGTTATCCATGAAATAATAAAGTCATGATTTCATTACATCTTGTTATCTGGTGGTATCAAAACTTGTCATCGTTTGTCAAATTCCATTAATTCTATTATATTCAACTCTGTATACTTTCCTCATACCTTTGAAACATAAATTATCATCCTCGATTATATAGGCGTCAGTACAATCAACATCTTAATATTATCTAACAATTCATGATCATATCATTTTCTACACATTAGCATATCGTGTTTTAATGCTTAGTTAAGATGATTTATGATCATCTTATTTAAATGAATTAGGTCACTTCTTCATTTGAATAAGGAAATTATAAATCTCCAAACTATGAATTTATAAATTCTCAGTTACAAGGAGTTGAACGCTTCTTTTTGTAAGTGACAAATTATAAATAAATAGGCTTAAGTATATAACATATAAACAAGTTTCTTTCAACCCGTTCCTTAATCATTATCATTTTCATTATCATTATTACCTTCATCATCTGTTCATTTCAAAATTTGTATCTCACGTGATTAGCAACTCTCTTATAATCATTTCTTGACATCACTCATTACATGATCTCCATATTCTAAAATTCTTTGTTATATTATGCAAAATAATAACAAGGAAACACACAAGAATCTATACAATGTCAAATGATTTCAATACCACTAGGTATGAAAATTTTGACAAAGACTTGTGATATCATTCTTAATCGATGTTGACTTTTAAAGGTTAATGAATAGCAATTCTTTACAATTACAGTAGCGCAACAGAAGCATGGTAGGCCCATGACCCACAGGTTCCGTAAATCGAAGTATTTCATCCAGGTTCTATCAGGATCTAAAGAAATTCTATTGGCTGTCATCAAGAGGTGTGATCTTGAAAATAAGTAGACGTGTGAAAGGAGGTAATTATAATTATGGTGCGCAACATAATTATAAATGCATCACACACGTGGACTTGTGACCTTGATTAGCCTAACATAAAAATCAAATTCATGCCCAGTACCTACATCTATTCACTATAACTTTCAATTAAATCTCGGGACGAGATTTCTGTAAGGGGTGGAGACTATAACAACTCAGAATTTTCATCAACCTATTTTACTATGATCACAATTATACGGGGAAATTTTTTGCTTTATTACATTACTTGCATTGTCAATATCTCAGTATGTCATGTAACTTACATAACTAAAGTAGACGAGCTCACGCAACCTACCTATGTCATCCTGTCTTCATATATGTCAAGCAAACATCACAATATGTCAAGTCAATATCATCATATCCTTATTACAAAGTACATTATTCCTATAATGTACCATTCACAATGTGATATCAAAACGGGCTTTAAACCGTTATCGTATACCTCTAAACCTTAATTCCATGAAGATTTAATATCTAAAGTGAATGTACAAGCTACTAAAGCATATGTACAAGTAATATAACATTCCATTTGAAATATAAACTCCCTACAAGTCAAGTACAAGCTTTCAAAGCACAATATACAAGTCATTAATGCACGATATCTAAAATAGCCGGTTTACCTCCGTTTTACCTTCAATTTCTTCACCACCACTTTTTTACAAGCTAATACACTCAATATACAATGTGTAAACCCTAATTATTCTATTCATAAACTTTCATACACATTTTTACACTCACAACCCTAATATAAAAGTTTAACCCGAGTAAAATACTAAACCATGACCTGTTTCTTTGTTTTTATCCATTGTAAACTTAAACCAATACTTAAATAAGTTGTAATAACTTAATTTACAACATTCTCAATCATATACAATCATCATTTCATCATTTTACTTCAACTATATGCAATTTGAATCCCAGAAACCCTAATTGTGCCCTAATTGGAACTTTGGACCCGTTTACTCATTTTCGCCCATTTTAAACCCAAACCACCTATCAATTCTTGTTATTAATCCTTAATACAATCCTTACAAACATTAATCCATCATTATTGATCAAATGTACACGAATTACAAGCTTGAAAACCCTAAATAAGCCCTAATGAACCCGAAACCTAGTTTCTTTCATTTTGACCCATTTTAAGCTTTCTTTTTGCAAACAAGCACCTCCATGACAAGCACCTCACCTTCCTAAGCAGCTTACACACCTTCTACAACAAATATCTTCATCATTTATAGTTTAAAATTTGCACATGGTCTCTTGTTTCTTCTTGTTTAAGCCGCGACATCACAAGGACCATCCAACACCACAAAGCTACTTTCTAGCTCAAACAACACATCATCTAGCTTCTCCTCATCACCCTCTAGCCCTTACACATGTCCTCTCCTGGTCACATAACATACCTTAGCCTCCAAACTCATTTCAACTATAAATAGGACCATAAACTCTTCATTTGAACTCATCCCCCACTTCCTCCTCTATAACCCATCATAGCAGCAATCCTTTGCTCAATATGAATTCTAAGAGATCCTAAGAAGTCCCAAGAACAGAAGTGAAGCAAAAGAAATCAAGAAAAGAAGCCCGGGAGTCGTTATTCTAGGCGTACGAAGCTAAAAGTCCCGATTTTGACCCGTTTTCAAGCTATAAGCTCAAACCCAGGTTCTATCATCTTCATACCTGCTACTACACTCTTATAATGTTCATATGATCCTAAATAAACTCTTGTTAAAGTTTCATAACTCAATTCATGCTCATTTTCTGTTTTGATCCAAAACCGTACACCCGAAACCCTAATTTCGCGTTTTTCTTAAAACTAAATGTTATAATGGTTAAATGTTGTTATAATCTATCCTAGCATGCTTAACTAATGTTAAAATAACCACTTTATTGATTATTGAAGGAATTTGAGCTTAAAACCCGCGCGTTTTCATTTTGAAACCCTAATTCGACCCGTTTTGCTTCCTAGCTTAACGAATCGTTATTTTAAACTTGCGTTGCGTTAAATCTTCATATTTTAGTTTATTATAACTTATAAATGTCTATTGAAATGTTAAAAGAAGCTTGCATGGCAATTTGGACATGTTTTGTAAATATTATCCATGCAAGGGGTATATATCGTAACTTTCGGAAACTTATAACTAAAAGGACTAAAAATGTCATTTTATCAAAGTTATAACTACAGGGGTCTATTATGTCACTTTCCAAAGTACAAGGTTTACTTTGTATATCTTTTAAACTTGAAGGACCAAACTCGTAAAAGTGCAAACTCCGAGGGTATATTTTGCCACTTTTCAAACTCAAGGGTCTAAAATGTAACATTTTGAAAAAGTATAAAAACATGTTTAAAACCTTACAAGACATAACTTTAATTAACGCTTCTCGTGCTTAACATTTCCAGATATTGATCAAAACGCTTAAAACCGATTATATCGTATCACAATACTAGGGAGCTTCATATTAAGGGGTTTCATCTTGGTATTACGTTCTGACTGAGTTGTTGGGTTTACGATTTAAAGTGCCCTAGCTCCTTAAACGTTTACTGAATGACTTCTGAATTATGATGGCCCGAACGGTGATACAATAATTCCAAACTCTTCAATCAAACTCATAACTCTTAAAACTAAAGTTCTAGAGTACAATCTTCCTAAGACTCAACATATTTACTCAGGTTGCGTGACGTGGCTGTTTATTATAATTTTGCTATATCAACATCCCCCGATAATATTGTGACAAGGTCGTCCGCTTTCATAAATTTATTGCATCTACCTATCAGGTGAAGTTCATAGCCTCGCTTTTACTTATTTACATGTTTTATTAAACCCGCCCCGAGGGGGATACTGCTTGTTACAAACTCTTTTACATCACTGTTTATCTATAACAAGTGGATTACTTTTCAAAGACTTAGTGAATTCATAGCCTCACATTTCAATCTTTTCATAAACCCGTGAGGGGGATACCTGCTATAAATTACGAATACAAGTTACATGCTATTCTAACATATCATTACAATTGTTGCCTAAGTTATCTATCCTACAAGTCGTTAAATTTGACTTCAAATCGTTAAATTGACTTTGGATATTAATGTGTTAGTAGTAGAAACCTACAGTCGTAAAATTTACTTCAAGTGAGTTAAATTGACTTGGATATTAATGTGTTTAGTATATAAATCCCTACAAGTCGTGAAATTTGACCTTCAAGTCGTTACCCAGGAGTATGAGGGGAAATGATACTCGCTTTGAAGCCTTCAACACATTGGAGGAAGCCATCAACATAGCCCAGAAGATTAATAGGATCAAATAATAAATGTAAATTCTATCTAGAAACAATGAGTCGCCAAACGAAAGCTTGAGGATGAGAGAAACATCATCAACAACAACAACTATCAGAATAACTACAACAATAACAACCGTAACAATGATTACCACCGATAGCAGAATAGAAGACAAGAAACCTTCAGAACTTATACTGCCACCAATGGATATACTGGAAAACTTCCCTTGTGTAAAAAGAATGTAGAAACCTTCATTCACACGTGACCTTGCAGATTCAATGTCAGGTTTGCAACAAGATAGGTCACCACACCAAGTACTGCAAAAACAACAAGGCCACAAGAAAGCATACTTAGAGACAAGCTTGCTTTTATTCACTTTAGGATTTCTACCCTAGAAACAACTCTCGAGGATATTCAAGTTTCATCAGAGTCTTCTTCAATCTGAAAAACTCTAATCATCAAGCTACAATCCTTTTCGTTTGTTACTTATTCTAGAATCCTGCTACGAGATACGTAGCATAAGTATCAACTCTTTTAGAGTTTCATATGTAAAGTTATCCATGAATTAATAAATGATAATACCGGTATCATCTTGTTATGGTGTGAATCAAACTCGTCAATTCTATCATGTTCAACTCTGAATACTCTCCTCATACCTTTGAAACATAAATTATCATCCTCGATTATATGGGCGTCAGTACAATCAACATCTCAATATTATCTAACAATTCATGATCATATCATTTTCTACACATTACCATATCGTGTTTTTATGCTTAGGTAGACTATATAAATGATCATCTATAATTCGAAATGAATTTAGGACCCTTCTTCATTTGAATAAGAAAATTATAAATCTCCAAACTATGAATTTATAAATTCTCAGTTACAAGGAGTTGAACGCTTCTTTTTGTAAGTGACTAATTATAAATAAGTAGGCTTAAGTATATAACATACGTATAAAGCAAGTTTCTTTCAATCCGTTTTGTACAAACAATTCCTTAATCATTATCATTATTACCTTCATCATCTGTTCATTTCAAAATCTGTATCTCACGTGATTAGCAACTCTCTTACAAATTCATAATCATTCCATGACATTACTCATTTCATGATCTCCGTATTCTCTGTTATATTTTGCAACATAATAACAAGGAAACACATAAGAATCTATACAATGTCAAATGATTTCAATACCACTAGGTATGAAAATTTTTGACAAAGCCTAGTGAAGCATTCTTATTCAATGTTGACTTTTAAAGGTTAATGAATAGCGATTCTTTACGATCAGAGTAGCGCAGCAGATGCGTGGTAGGCCCATAACCCACAGGTTCTGTAAATCAAAGTATTTCATCCACCCAGGTTCTATCAGGATCTGAAGAAATTCTATTGGCTGTCATCAAGAAGGGTTGACTTAGAAATACGAGACGTGTGAAAGGAGGTAATTATAAATCTGGTGCGTACATAATATAACTGCATCACACATGTGGACTTGTACCTTAATTAGCCTAAACTAAATTAATGCCCAGTACCCTCATCTTTCCCACAATAACATTCAATTTAAAAAAAATAAATCACAGTAACGAGAATTGTGTTAAAAGGGGTGCAGACTATAAACAACCCAAAAATTTTCATCAAATACAAACCTATATTCTATTATCATAATTGTACGGCTAATTTTTTTTTCTTTAATACATTAGATTGTATTGTCAATATCTCATTATGTCATGTGACTTACATAACTAAATAGACGAGCTCAAACACGCAACCATCTAATGGCATCCTGTCTTCATATATGTCAAGAAAACGACATAAAATGTCAAGTCAATATCTAATAATATGCTTATTACAAAGTACATTATTTCTATAATGTACCATTTGCAACGTTATATCAAAACGGGCTTTAAACCGTTATCGTATACCTCTAAACCCTAATTTCATGAAGGGTTAATATCTAAAGTGAATATACAAGCTACTAAAGCATATGTACAAGTAATATAACATCTCATTTGAAATATAAACTCCCTCTAAGTCAAGTACAAGTCTTATAAAGCACAATGTACAAATCATGAAGCATGAACTCCAAAATAGCCGTTTTACCTCCGTTTTCATTCTAGTTTCTTCATCACCACTTGTGTACAAGCTACTACACTCAATGTACAATGTGTAAACCCTAATTATTCTATTCATAAGCTTTCATACAACACAATATACACCAAAACCAAATTCAAAACTCAGAAACCCTAACCCGAGCTAAATAGTAACCCGAGACCCGTTTCTTCATTTTTTTCCATTCTAAACCTAAACCAACACTCAAATAAGTTGTAATAACTTAAATTACAACATTAACAATCATATCCTATCATCATTTCATCATTTCAACAACAATATTCAAGAATTAAACCCAGAAAACCCTAATCTAGTTTTAACCCTAAAACCTAAAACTAGGCCCTAGTTCAGAATCGGATCAGTCTATAAAACATAGGATCTGAGAAATATCAATAGGATCTGGATATTAAGTGAAAACACTAGGTTGTATCCCTATGTCTTGTGATCATTTTGCCGGTGGAATCAACCCGATTCGACGTCGGATGAATTAGTTACAGCCGAAATGGCAAAGGTACGCAGATTCTGCACACCTGTAGTAAATGGCTATTATCTCTAAATTTTTCTATAGTAACCCTCAAATATGTAAAACTAAACGTTGTAGATGACTCAAATATCTAACAATGCTCGGCTGGTTTATGAGCTTCAAACGAATTGATCAGTATGTAAATGGAAACCATTTTAAACCCGCGACTATGTTGGCTGTTCAAAAAGCAGCCAATTATAAATCAAACCAAACACCCCTAAAACATCTAGAACCACCTCCACCTTGCATTCTATCCTTCATTACTCATCCCCTAGCCTCTACACATCACCCCCCATGTGTCCTAACCTGGTTATATCAAGGACTTGGCCTCTAGTGTTGCTAACACTATAAATAGGAGCACATATACTTCATTCTAACTCATCCCCCACTTCTTCTTTCTATAACCCAATTGAGCAAACATTCTCTGCTCCATATGATCCTAGGATCATCTAAGAAGATCATTCAAGCAAATCTTTGAAGATTTGAAGCCCCGGGAACAAGATACAAGGCGTACGAGTGGAAATACTACCCGAAACGACCCATTTCCACCATTTTTGCTCCTTGAAGCTCAAACCCAGGTTCTAGATATTCTACTTCTGCTCCTACACTCTTATAATGTTCATATGATCCTAAATATACTCTTGTTAAAGTTTCATAACTCAATTCATGCTCATTTTCCATTTTGATCCAAAACCGTACACCCGAAACCCTAATTTCGCGTTTTTCTTAAAACTAAATGTTATAATGGTTAAATGTTGTTATAATCTATCCTAGCATGCTTAACTAATGTTAAAATAACCACTTTATTGATTATTGAAGGAATTTGAACTTAAAACCCGCGCGTTTACGTTTTAAAACCCTAATTTGACCCGTTTTGCTTCCTAGCTTAACGAATCGTTATTTTAAACTTGCGTTGCGTTAAATCTTCATATTTTAGTTTATTATAACTTATAAATGTCTATTGAAATGTTAAAAGAAGCTTGCATGGCAATTTGGACATGTTTTATAAATATTATCCATGCAAGGGGTATATATCGTAACTTTCAAAAACTTATAACTAAAAGGACTAAAAATGTAATTTTATCAAAGTTATAACTACATGGGTCTATTATGTCACTTTCCCAAGTATAAGGTTTACTTTGTATATATTTTAAACTTAAAGGACCAAACTCGTAAAAGTGCAAACCCCAATGGTATATTTTGCCACTTTTCAAACTCAATGGTCTAAAATGTAACATTTTGAAAAAGTATAAAAACATGTTTAAAACCTTACAAGACATAACTTTAATTAACGCTTCTCGTGCTTAACATTTCTAGATATTGATTAAAACGCTTAAAACCGATTATATCGTATCACAATACTAGGGAGCTTCATATTAAGAAGTTTCATCTTGGTATTACGTTCTGACTGAGTTGTTGGGTTTACGATTTAAAGTGCCCTAGCTCCTCAAATGTTTACTGAATGACTTCTGAATTATGATGGCCCGAACGGTGATACAATAATTCCAAACTGGCTGTTTACTATCATTTTGCTATATCAACCTTTCCCGTTAAGATTGTGATAAGGTCGTCAGCTTTCATTCTGAAATAATTATTGCATCTACCTATCAGGTGAAGTTCATAACCTCGCCTTTACTTATTTACATGTTTTATAAACCCGCGAGGGGGATACATGCTTGTTACAAACTCTTTTACATACTCATTTATCTTATAACAATGTGATTACTTTTCAAAGACTTAGTGAAGTTCATAACCTCGCCTTTACTTATTTACATGTTTTATAAACCCGCGAGGGGGATACATGCTTGTTACAAACTCTTTTACATACTCGTTTATCTTATAACAATGTGATTACTTTTCAAAGACTTATACATGCTTAAACTAGGAATACAAGTGTTTTTACAAGTTATATGCTATCCTGATACACTATTACAACTACTGTCTAAGTTACATTATGCCAAAAGTCCCTCATTATCATGGACCATTAATCACTTTCGGGTGAACGCAAATATTGTGGATAGATCTATCGGGATTGACGAATCCTGTTTGTGTTAGCCGGATAGGTAACCAAACACACTATATTTGAATTTCATAGGTATATGGCAATTACCTACACCGAGGGCCATTATCTCTTTATATATATATCACATCATTTTGGGTATATATATACACTAGTCAGTTTGTGTGCCATGAGCTTAGACCAGACTATACTATACCAGACAAGACCAAACAGACCAAATAAGGCAATAACAGGATAATACATTGTTACTATGATAATTGTATTCGTTGCAATTATTACTAATAACGGGTGTATAATAACAATATCATTTTACATAATAATTGTGTTTAAACAATTATTACACTATGACTTGTATTCAAACTGTTTATCAAACCTATGAATTTCACTCAACCTTTGTGTTGACTTTTTAGCATGTTTATCTCAGGTAATTGAGCAAGTTGCGGCACGGAGTGGCATGGACTCAAAGATGGTTGAACTGTTATCATTCAAACTTGATGTTTTAGATTTTGGGACCTGCATTTTGTAAAAACTCTGATTATAATGAATGATAACTAAATTTTTCCAACAACGTCTCTTTTAAAGTTGTTTTCTATGATTATGATTGTTGTATCCATGAAGTAATACCCCAGATTATCTTCCGCTGCTATATTGTAAAAATGGGGGTGTTACAGATTGGTATCAGCGCCATGGTTATAGAGAACAAGGTCAAAACCTTAACTATAACCACATTTCATCTTTTCAGCCATCAAAGTCCTCCGTGCCACTACATTCCGGAACAAGTATGTAAATATACATATCTATTATACTATTACATAAATAACTTATGTTATTTACAACTAGGTTGTTAATAGAACGATGTCTTCTCCCAACCGCTCTACTTCCGATATTGAGGATGCTTTTTCCTCTATGAATATTCTTAACTATACTTCAGTCTCATCGGATTATTTCCCAGCTTCATCGGAAAGCAGATCTTTTAACTCTTCAAGAAACTCTACAGATAATATAATCCCATCAGTATTCTCACCTTTCTACAATAATCCTTGTTTGAAGGACGTACAAGCATTTTATGCTAAGGAATTCCCTATTTCATCACCAGATCCTATTACTCCACCAGCTATTTTGACTCTATCTCCAATATTACCACCATCACTACTATTTAATCCTCGATATTTCTTTATTCCTGAAGAACTATTACCACCTAAGAAGCAAATCTGTTCCTCATCTTCTTCCTCAACTACGTTATCTAATTCATCCCGGAATCAAACCTGTGATTTGGTATCACCATCTTCCTTAGTTTATACTTCTATCCCTCCTCAAGTATTTGAAATAGGAAAATGTTCAGATAAGATGTATCTGAAACATCATGAGAAACAAGTCGAAGATATCTTGAATTATTTAGATGAACTCTATCTTCACCGCATTGAGAGAATGGAAGAAGGACGTATAAATGGTAACGAACTGAAGACTGAACTCAAGGAAATCCGTATTCAGATTGTCAAACTTCAAAAGAAGCAGTTAGGGCAAAAGGATAAGATTGCCTTTGCTTACTACAGAATTTCCGATCTTGAACAAATCATTGAGAAAATCCAAGGTCGTCACCAAACGGATCAGGAAGATCTTTAGGATGTCATCTACCAGCTCAGAACCAACAAACTCTTAGACTAGTTATAACCTTATCCTAGCCATGGGATGTGTGGTATAAATAAAAACGCTTGTCAAATCTTGACTATGTACAGTAAAAAGGCAAGTTATTTATAAAGGCAATCCCGTTTCATACCTTATTGTTTCCAACTTATCTCTCTCTTCCATCATTATCTCCACCAATTGCATCATTATCTCCGTCTTCATGAATCATACCATAACTTCTAAGTGCTTAAAATCCAAAAATAAGCATTTCTCTAAGCATTTTAAGCATCACATTTTCTTTAAAGTATTACCTTTCTAAACTTGTGATGTCATTCTTACTACATGTTCTTTTATAGAATGCCTCCCAAAAGGACGTCAACATCCGAAACACCAGCCATAACTTTAGATGCCATCCGACAACTGATTGCTGATCTTACTACAGCCGTGGAAGCACAGACTGCTGCCATAGCAAGTACTAGTAATCCCAACAATCTTACTGGAACTCCTACAGTAAAAACGGGAAACTACAAAGAGTTTATCAGCTGTCAACCTTTCTGCTTTAATGGTACGGAAGGAGCATAAGCCTTATATCGCTGGTATTGAACTAACTAATTAATGTATTCTCACGAAGCAGATGTGGCTGAAGAAAATAAAGTAACATTTCTACTCGGTACTTTAACTGATGATGCCTTTTCCTGGTGGAATGCACATGCCCAGCCTTGGGAATAGCGCAACAAATCAAATCAGCTGGACTGAGTTAAAAGGCTTCTGACGAACAAGTACTGTCTCGAACAGAGAACAAGAAAAAGGGAAGATGAATTTTAATGTCTAACTGTAAAAGTGGAAGTGATCTCAATACTTATATTAGAAGATTCCCCAAGAATTAGCATTCTACCAGAACATTGAGGCCAAATTCTGAGAAACTGTATAGAAGCTTTCATCGGGGAAGCCGCATAGTTTGACGGAAACGAATACAGCTTTATTCAAAACGCTCAAACTCAGGAAGAAGCCAACCAACATAGCTCCACAGGCTAATGGACCAAATAATGAAACGTAATTCTGTGCAAAAAAACAATGATCACAAAACGAAAGTGTAATGATAGAAGGAACACCACCAATAATAACAAGCTATTTCCAAAAATCATGACAAAGACAACTACCCCAATATGTTTCGCAACAACATAACCACTCAACAATCATAATTAACAAAAATAACTACCCCAAATAACCGTAAGATAATAAACAACCGAACCAATATCAGACCATCAGTCAGCAAAATGGAAGGCCATGAAATCTTTAAGGCTAATGGAAACCGTGGATATAAGGACTCATCCCCTTTGTAGGAAGTGTACTCTACATCACACAGGACCGTGCACTGTTAAGAGTTAGAATTGCTACAAAGTACAAAGTAGGCCATCAGACTAGAAACTGTAGGAGCTAAGAACATCTATTTTCCAACATCACTCTATCTCTCAACTAAATCTCGAGACATGTAACATAAGTATCAACTCTTTTTCATATGTAAAGTTCGTATGTAAAGTTATCCATGAAATAAAAGTAATAATTCCGTTACATCTTGTTATCTGGTGGTATCAAAACTCGACATTATTTGTCGATTCTATCATACTCAAACTCTAAATACTCTCCTCATACCTTTGCAACATAAATTTTCATCCTCGATTATATGGGCGTCAGTACAATCAACATCTCAATATTATCTAACCATTCATGATCATATCATTTTCTACACATTACCATATCATGTTTTTATGCTTAGGTAAGACGATTTATGATCATCTTATTGAAATGAATTAGAATGCTTCTTCATTTGAATAAGGAAATTATAAATCCCTGAACTATGAATTTATAAATTCTCAGTTACAAGGAGTTGGACGCTTCTTTTTGTAAGTGACTAATTATAAATAAGTAGGCTTAAGTATATAACATATGTACAAACAAGTTTCTTTCAATCCGTTTGTACAAATACTTTCCTTTTCTTCACTTAAACATTATCATTATTACCTTCATCATCCATTCATTCCAAAAATCTATATCTCACATGATTAGCAACACTCTTACAAATTCATAATCATTCCTTGACATCACTCATTCCATGATCTCCGTATTCTAAAATTCTCTGTTATATTCTACAACGTAATAACAAGGAAACACACAAGAATCTATGCAATGTCAAATGATTTCAATACCACTAGGTATGAAAATTTTGACAAAGACTTGTGATAGCATTCTTATTTGATGTTGACTTTTAAAGGTTAATGAATAACGATTTCTTACGATCTGAGTAGCGCAACGTATTCCATCCACCCAGGTTCTATCAGGATCTGGAGAAATTCTATTAGCTGTCATCAAAAGGTGTGGTCTTGGAAAATAAGTAGACGTGTGAAAGGAGGTAATTATGGTGCACAACATAATTATAAATGCATCACACACGTGAACTTGTGACCTTGATTAGCCTAACATAAAGATCAAATTCATGCCTAGTACCTACATCTATTCCCAAATAATACTACTACGACTTTCAGCTAAATCTCGGGACGAGATTTCTGTAAGGGGTGGAGACTATAACAACCCAAGAATTTTCATCAAATGCAAAACCTATTTTACTATTATCATAATTGTACGGGGAAATTTTTCGCTTTATTACATTACTTATATATCTCAGTATGTCATAACTAAAGTAGACGAGCTCACGCAACCTATCTATGACAATCCTTGCATAACTAAAGTAGACGAGCTCACGCAACCTATCTATGACAATCCTGTCTTCATATATGTCAAGCAAACATCATAACATGTCAAGTCAATATCATAATATCCTTATTACAAAGTACATTATTCCTATAATGTACCATTCGCAACGTTATATCTAAACGGGCTTTAAACCGTTATCATATACCTATAAACCCTAATTCCATGAAGGGTTAATATCTAAAGTGAATGTACAAGCTACTAAAGCATATGTACAGGTAATATAACATCTCAATTGAAATATATAATCTTTTTAAATCAAAGTACAAGTCCTTAAAAGCTCAATGTATAAGTCATTAAGCTTAATCTATAAAATAGCTGTTTTACCTCCATTTTTATTCTCATCTCTTCACTATCACTTGTGAACAAGCTACTATACTAATTTTACAAGATGTAAACCCTAAATATTCTATTCATAAGCTTTCATACGTCTTTTTGCACTCAAAACCCTAATTCAAAACCCTAAACCCTAAAACCAAGCTAGTTTCTAAGCCATGACCTGTTTCTTGGATTTTATCCATTTTAAACCCAAACCAACTCTCAAATGAGTTGTAAAAACTTATTTTACAATCATATCAATCCTATTCAATCATTATTCCATCATTACTTCATCATTTCACTTCACTTGTACGTAAAACATATCCTAGAAACCCTAAATATACCTAATTGGTTCATTCAACCCGTTTACTTGTTTTAAACCATTCTTATTCCAAACAACCAACCAAGGGCCATTATAAATCATAAAATGAGTTTACAAATCATTATCTATCATTAACTTAGCAATGTACAAGAAATCAAAGCCTAGAAAACCTTAACGAATCCAGGAAACCCTAATTATGCCCTAATTGTAACTTTGACCCATTTTCTCAATAATACTTTATATAATAATACTTTATATAAGCCCTAGGATTTGTATTCCATCATTCCTAATCAAGAGTATGCAAAATATAAGCCAAGAAAGTCAAGAAAACCCTAAATGAGCCCTAGTTGAACTCGTACTCCCATTTCTTCAATTCTAATCCGTTTTAACCCAAAAGAATTGCTAAGTTTTTGTTAACTTTAATCCCAGACTTAACACCTATTTCATCATTCCTTAATCATTTATAACACAATGTACCTTGTTAAAACCTTTGAAGAACTCGTCGAACCAAAAATAGACCCGGTTTACTTCTATGACCATTTTAAACCCTCTAAATTGCTACCATGTGAAAATGACCATGCAAGAACTCTTATAGAGACCCTTAAGCAGCTTACCCACCTACTTAGACCATTTCTTGATAAAAAAATGAAGGCACGTGGCCTCTCTTTTGCTTACTTTAGCCGCTGCATCACTAAGACCAAAAACACCATCATCCAAGCTAGTTTCTAGTTTAAAACCAACACATCTAATATCCCATCCTCATCATCACCCTCTATCCCTACACAGTCCTAAACTCAGATCATAAGCTTACCTTGGTCACCAATATCATTTTACCTATAAATAGCAACTTAAACTCTTCATTTTTCTTCATCCCTCACTTCCTCCTCTATAACCCTTACATAGAAGCAATCCTTTGCTCTAATAGATCCTCAGTGATCTTAAGAAGGCTCAATTTCAGAAAAGAAGCAAAATAAATCAAGAAACAAAGCCTGGGAGTCGTTATTCTAGCCGTACGAAGCCGAAAGTCCCGATTCTGACCCGTCTCCACCATTTTTCTGCTTGAAGCTCAAACCCTGGTTTTGAATGTTCTACTTCTGCTACTACACCCTTATAATGTTCATATGATCCTAAATATACTCTTGTTAAAGTTTCATAGCTCAATTCATCCTTATTTCCATTTTGATCCAAAACCGTACACCCGAAACCCTAATTTCGCGTTTTTCTTAAAACTAAATGTTATAATAATTAAATATTGTTATAATCTATCCTAGCATGCTTAACTAATGTTAAAATAACTACTTTATTGATTAATGAAGGAATTTGAACTTAAAACCCGCGCGTTTATGTTTTGAAACCTTAATTTGACCCGTTTTGCTTCCTAGCTTAACGAATCGTTATTTTAAACTTGTGTATCATTAAAACTTCATATTTTAGTTTATTATAACTTATAAATGTCTATTGAAATGTTAAACTAAGCTTGCATGGCAATTTGGACATGTTTTGTAATTATAATCCATGCAAGGGGTATATATCGTAACTTTTAGAAACTTATAACTAAAAGGACTAAAAGTGTCATTTTATCAAAGTTATAACTCCAGGGATCTATTATGTCACTTTTCAAAGTAAAAGGTTTACTTGGTATATATTTAAAACTTGAAGGACCAAAGTCATAAAAATGAAAACTCCAAGGGCCTAATTGCAATTTTCGAAACCCCAAGGTCTATATTGTAACATTTTGAAAAAGTATAAAAACACATTCAAAACATTACCATATATAACTTTAATTAACGCTTCTCGTGCTTAACATTTCCAGATGTTAAATAAAACACTTAAAACCGATCATCCATAAGCTATATTGTACCACAATACTAGGGAGCTTCATATTAAGGAATTTCATCTTGGTATTACGTTCTGACTGAGTTTGCTGGGTTTACGATTTAAAGTGCCCTGACTCCTCAAACGTTTACTGAATGACTTCTGAATTATGATGGCCCGAACGGTGATACAATAATTCCAAACTCTTCAATCAAACTCATAACTCTTAAACCAAAGTTCTAAAGTACAATCTTCCTAAGACTTGACATATTCTACTCAGGTTGTGTACGTGCTGTTTACTAATCATTTTAAATTTATAACCACATTCCCCCGGTTAAGAATTGTGAATAAGGTCCGTCAGCTTCATTTTAGAATATTTAAGTGTACATCTACCTACCAAGGGGGGGGTGAAGTTCATAACCTCACCTTTACTTATTTTACATGTTTTATAAACCCGCGAGGGGGATACATGCTTGTTACAAACTCTTTTACATACTCGTTTATCTTATAACATATGTATTACATTTCAAAACGACTAATGATCATAACTCACCATATTTCAATCTTTTGGAATCTTTATAAACCTGTAATACCGCTATAACCATGAATGCAAGAGTTTTTCCAACTGTATGCTATCCAGATAATTATGCCTAAGTAGCTTCTAGTGCCATTATTTTCCATATCAATGAATACATTAATTACTTGCATTGCGAGTGAACGCGAATATTGTGAATAGATCTATTAGGGGTGACGGCTCCCATTTGTATACCCATGCCTGGGGTAGCCAAACGTAGTATATTTGTCCTAATAGGTAACCTTGGCAAGTTATCTTTTCCACGGGGACATTTGTCCCTAACCAATATCACTACGGTGATTTCCCTGTTATTGTATTGATGTCATAAGCTTAGGTGCAATAATAATGTTACCCTGATTTTCCATGATAATTGTATTCATTGCAATTATTACCATTATAGTGACTTGCATTCAACCATATGATAATATTCAACTGTTTTCCCATGATAATACTGTTCTCCATGATATTAAATGTTCTCCATGATAATTATCCCAGTAATGCCAATATTTCCATATAATAACCTGTATTCAATTATTACATTTCAAACCTATGAATTTCACTCAATTTTTGTGTTGACCCTTTTTAGCATTTTTATCTCAAGTAATTGCGCAAGTTGCGGTACGGAGTGGCATGGACTCGAAGATGGCTGAACTGTTATCATTCAAACATAATGTTTTAGATTTTGGGACCTGCATTTTGTAAAAACTCTGATTATAATGAATGATAACTAAATTTTTCCAACAACGTCTCTTTTAAAGTTGTTTTCTATGATTATGATTGTTGTATCCATGAAGTAATACCCTAGATTAGCTTCCGCTGCTATATTGTAAAAATGGGGGTGTTACATAGTCATAATCTTGTATTGATTGTAGAGAAAAAGTGATACTATGAAAAGGATGATAGTCAATCCTTTTATACAAGAAAACCTATCAATCAAGCCTAAACATAAGGAATTGAATAAGGAAACCAATAATAGTCAACGTTCACTCGCAAGTGATTAATGGTCCATGATGGTGGGGGTCTTTTGGCATAAAGGGACTTAGACAACAGATGCAATAATATATCAGGATAGCATACATTTAGAAAACACTTGTATTCATGGTTTATAGCATGTATCCCCCTCACGGGTTTATGAAATAGAAGATTTAAAAGTGAGGCTATGAACTCACCTTAACAGTATAGGGAAATCTGATTGATGGCAAAAGTATATCAAGTGAAAGTAACGGCTTCGTCACGCAACCTGGGGTGATATGTCAAGTCTTAGTGTGATAGTTTATGTTTCAAAACTTCATAAAGTTTAACGTATATCTTTGATTTATTAAATTATGGAAATATTGTATCGTTGTTCGGGCTATCATAATCCAGAGGCCATGTAGTATCGTTTGAGGAGCCAGGGCACTTTAAATCGTAAACCCAGCAAACTCGTCAAAACAAAAACTCAAATAAAACCCTTCATATGAAATTCCCTAGTAACGTGATACGATAAGATTTTAAATTTCTTCAAAAGTTAGTTGATGATAAATTATGTTAAATATATAACGAAATAATGCGTCGATTTATGATTAATAACGATAAATGTGTCGGGTTTTAATAAAATCGAGTTTTATAATATTAATATATATTTTTATAATTTATATAAAAATATTATATTTTATATTTTTAAGTTTGCAAAATTGGCAATATATACCCTTGGTTTATAAACTTTTACAACTTTAGTCCTTTATATATAAAGTATATATAATTTAAACCTTTAACTTTGAAACTTGGTAAAATAGGTCCTTATAGTTATAACTTTAGAATAATGACATTTTCATCCCCTTTAGTTATAAATTTCAGAAAGTTACGATATATACCCCTATGCATGGAAATATTTGCAAAACAAGTCCAAAAAGCCATGCAAGCTTATTTTAAGGTTCCAAATGATATTTGCAGGTTATAGCTTATTAGAATAAGCAAAAATAAGATGTTCTAACGTAACAAAAGTTTAGAAAAAAGATTCGTTAGCTAGAAAATCAAAATGGGTCATTTTTAGGGTTTTAATAAAAAAACACATGGGTTTGAGGATTCAAAGCTTCAAACAAGAGTTCATACATGATATTAAGAGTATTATAAACATTTTAATACAAAATATAAGCTTATGGAACAAGATCTTAGGCTTACTTGAGCTAAAATGGGTCAAAATGGGGTTTTTGGGTTCGTACGCCTAGAAATGGCTTCAAGACTTCGTTTTTCTTGCTTCTTGGCTTCTATTCTGAGCTTAGGGACTTATCTTGATCTTCTATTGCTGCTATGGAAAGGTTAGAATTCCATTTGAGTGTGTGAAGAAAGTGTTGAGGGATGATTTGAAAAGGGTGCTTGGTTCGTGTATTTATAGGGTGAAAACACCCTTGGTGCCCAAGTTTGCTTAGTGTAGTGGATCTAGGGCTGTAGATAGATGATTCATGGAAGCTAGGTGATGAGTAATATGAGCTAGAAAAATATCTAAGCAAGATATATGGTGTTGGAGGGGTTCGGCTAGAAAAAGAGACAAGGAGGTGACAAAGCTACTTGGTGGCCAAGTATATTAGCAAGGAGGTGATGGAGGTGCTTGCTAGGCTGCTTGGTGACATAAGGGTGAGGTCATGGAGGTGCTTGGATGGGTGCTTGGTTTAAAAATGGGTGAAAATGGGTATCAGGTTGGTTTAGGGTTCGGTTTAGGGTTTTGGACTTTTAGATTGAGTTAGGGTTAGGGTTTAGGATAGATTAAGGTTTAGGATTAGTGTTAGGACTGAGATTAGGGCTTAGGATTAAGGTTTAGGGCTTAGTTTTAGGTTTAGGGTTTAGTTTTTGGTTTGAAAGTGAAATTAGGGTTTAGGGTTTTGTTTTTAGGGTTTAGGGTTTTAGATTAGGTTTTAGAATGATTTAGGGTTTAGGTTTAGGGTTTAGGAGTCATGCATTAAGTGCTTGTACCTTGTGTTAAAGTGGTGGTAAGAAACTAGAATGAATTTGGAGGTAAAATGACCTAGTTTGACTTTCTTGCATTATTGACTTGTACATTAAGCTTTAGAAAGTTGTACATTATTTTGGAGGGAAAATTTATTCAAATGTGATGCATTGTATACTTGTACACATTCTTGAAGGCTTGCACATTCATTTTATATGTATACATTACATATAATTAGGGTTTTGATATAAACGCTTACGTTTAATGCTTGTTTTGATATAACGTTTTGAAAAGTACGTTAAATGGAAAATGTACTTGGTAAAAATGACATTAAGATATAGACTTGACATATTAGGATGTTTACATGATATAGACATAGATGGAATTGATAGAGGTTGCGTGATCTCGTATACTTTAGAAATGTAAACTAGGTTACATAATGGAATGGAATAAAAATGAAAAATATTCCCGTGAAAAAGGTTGTACTTAATATAGTAAGTAGATATTACATTGATGAAAATACTAGAAAATTACGGGTTGTTATACATGGTCTTGACAACAAAGCTAAAGGGCCTTCTTGCTCCCTAGTAGGGTTTGACCGGTTGGGGTATCCAAGAGGGGTTCGGGGACTTCTTTTCATGTCGGGTTTACTTAAATCCCAAAAACTGTGATCGAAAAATATTTCCTGAAGTTACTTAGTATTTTTATTCACTTTAAAAATATTTTTCCAATAACCTAGAGTATTTACATGACATATTTCCATTTAAATTTCCCAAAATCTCATTTGAACATTATTGGTCGTGTCGGGACTCGTTTTCAGCATTTCTCATAATTCACAGGTCAAACCACCCGGAACATAATCAACATAATTATACCCTCTAAAAAGGATTATTATACACCATATAACATAAAATACTTCAATCACATAAATTCACCACCGTCAACATGGTACAGGTTCTAACAAAATTGATAAAAGTCAAATAGTCAAAGGACTAAATTAGAACATTCAAAACTCACAAAAAAGGAAAGGGTTGCATTCTACCCCCCTTAAAAGAGTTTCAACCCCAAAATTCAGCCACTAACATAACTAAACAGATGCGGATACTTAAGTCTCATCTGATCCTCACGTTCCCACGTGAATTCAGGTCCACGTTTCAAATTCTACCAAACCTTAACGATGGCAATTCTACCCCTCTTAAGCTTCTTGAACTCCCTCTCTAAGATTTACAGAGGTTCTTCCATAAAATTCAACTTAGCATCTACTTGGATCTCGTCCAAGGGCACTTGTAGTGTTGGATCAGCCAAACACTTCTTAAGGTTCAACACGTGGAACGTGTCATGAACACCATTCAACTCCT
>BQNB010012789.1:0-39956 GCA_026074375.1 Tanacetum coccineum | reverse complement strand
CCACTTTTTATTTGAGCAATGGCTTTCAAAGAGGACATATTGATCAAACTTTATTCATCAAAAGCCAAAAGGGGCATATCTTGCTTGTTTAGATCTATGTAGATGACATTATTTTTAGATCAACCAAGAAGGAGCTTTGTGATGAGTTTGAGAAGCTTATGAAGGATAAGTTTTAGATGAGTTCTATGGGAGAATTCACCTTCTTTTTGGGATTATAGGTCCAACAGAGAAAGAAAGGCATCTTTATTAGTCAAGATAAATATGTCCATGAAAATTTGAGAAAGTTCAACTACTCAGATGTGAAGTCTGCCTCCACTCGCACAGATTTGGAAAAGCCTTTGGTTAAAGATGGAGATGATGATGATGTTGATGAACATCTTTATAGATCTATGATTGGATGTTTGATGTATCTTACAGGATCCAAACCAGATATCATGTTTGCAGTATGTGCATGTGCAAGGTTTCAAGTTTCACCAAAAACTTCCCATCTCTTAGCTGTCAAAAGAATCTTTAGATACCTTAAAGGCAAACCATCTCTAGGTCTTTGGTATTCTAAGGATTCTCCATTGGAGTTAGTTGCTTACACTGATAGTGACTATGCTGGAGCTACACTTGATAGGAAGTCAACCACTAGAGGTTGTCAATTTTTGGGAAATAGGTTAATTTCTTGGCAATGCAAGAAACAAACTGTAGTTGCCACTTCTACAACTGAAGCTGAATATGTGGCTGCTGCAAATTGCTGTGGACAAGTTCTCTGGATCCAAAACCAATTGCTGGATTATGGGTACAATTTTATGA
The DNA here is from genome assembly GCA_026074375.1 of Tanacetum coccineum. Classification (NCBI taxonomy): domain Eukaryota; kingdom Viridiplantae; phylum Streptophyta; class Magnoliopsida; order Asterales; family Asteraceae; genus Tanacetum; species Tanacetum coccineum. The sequence continues at coordinate 39,158 of BQNB010012789.1, read as the reverse complement.
ACACTGTTATTTATATTGACAATACTAGTACTATCTGTATAATAGAAAATCCTGTACAACATTCTAAAACAAAACATATAGAGATTAGGCATCACTTTATAAGAGATTGTAATGCTAAAAAGTTGATTCAAATGGCTAAAATTGACACTCAACTTAATGTAGCAGATCTTCTTACAAAGGGTTTTGATGCTGGTAGATTTCAGTACTTGGTTTCAAGTATTGGAATGCTCAATCCCTAAGGCCCAAATCTTTTGTTTGTTTTGTAAAGTTTGTTAAATGTTAGTACTGTTAGTTATTTGTCACTTAATACTGCTAGTTCTAATTAGTACTGCTAGTTATATTTAAAACTGTTTGTTAAAACTGTTACTTATAGTTAGTACTGCTAGTTATTTCTATGTATCTTTGTTAATCCTGTTAGAAACACTTAATACTGTTAAACTAGAAAAATGTTTGGATTATGTTTTTCTTGGTTTTAAGCTAACTTTTTCAGGATAAACAATGAAGTGTGCAATTGGTTACTCCATAATGTATTATTTGCGGGGAGGAAAAATGTTAGTTGTTCTTGAAGTGTTGGTTGTTACACCACACAACAAATGGTCATCAGTTCACCATGTCTAATAGACATCAAGAATTGGCTAGTCCAGAGCAAACGGCTACTGGTAAAGACTTCTCAAATCCGTTGATAGTTGATAGTTTACTCAAAACTATATGGTTATCATTGCACCATGTTTTTCTAATGAAGCAATGGCTAGTCCAAAGCAAACGGCTATTGGTAAAGACTCCTCAAATCCATTTATGGTTGGTAGTTTGCCAAAAACTACACTTATGTGTGAATTTGTAAGCTAAAACAACAGAGAGAATTGGTGAGCTCAAAAACAGAAAGAGAGACTGTGTGATGTTATTCTTTTAGTCTTACAAACTTTTGGAGTTTGTACTGCTTATGGGTGGAGAAGTTAATACTGCTAGGCGTATTTTAGTACTGCTAGGCCAAAGTTAATACTGCTAGATGATCGTTAGTACTGTTTGGGCCTAACAGAATTTTCATTTATTAATAGAGCCGTTGAGATATTTCTGCCAAATACCTATGGAATAGGGGTTTGACCAATTGGACTTTCGTGCATCTACTATATATTCAATTGATTTATTCACGATAACTTCAAATTTCTTAATATTGGTCAACTAATATCTCTCTATTTTCTCTATTAAATTGCAATTAACTTTCTCCAGCCTTAATACTTACATACACGATCATATCCCACTCTATTACTCATAGTTTTACTCATGGCAAGTTTGGATTTTTGTGACAAGCACAACATGGTAGCGTTTCTAGAAAAATCTACGAGGAGTGCAGGGTTTCATCAGATAATAAATTTTCTCAATCAAAGTCACATTTGCTATGCACTCACCAAGAAGCCAGAAGTTTGTGTCTCCTTCCTCAAACAATTTTAGAGGTCTGCTGAGGCTTCTACTGATGAAAATGGAGACGTCAAGATAAATGCTACTATTGATGGTCACTCATTGTCTATCACTGAAGGTTCTTTACGGAGACATCTCAAGTTGGCTGATCAAGATGGCATTACTTCTATTCCAACTACAGAGATCTTTGAGCAATTGGCGCTTATGGGCTATCACACTGACTCAGATAAGTTAACCTTTCAAAAAGGTGTCTTTTCACCTCAATGGAGGTTTCTTATTCATAATATTCTCCATTGCTTAAGCCCAAAGAAGACTGCTTGGGAGCAGTTTAGTAGTAATATTGCAGTTGCTGTTATATGCCTTGCCACCAATAGGAAGTTCAATTTTTCTAGGATGATTTTTTAGCACATGGTGTCTAATATCTCTAGTCCCCATAAGTTTTTGATGTACCCTAGGTTTATACAGATATGCCTAGATATGCAGAAACACCAGTTTCAACAACATACTAGAACCTATCCTGTTCCCTCTCTAACCATGAAGGTGTTTAGCAATATGAAGAGGCCTACTAAGGGATTTTCAGGCCAGGAGGTTGCTCTATTCCCCACCATGTTAGATGATCCTGAACCCTCAACTTCACCTTCCAAAATCACATCTTCACCTTCCCCTACACCTTTACAGTCACCTGAACCTACCCTTGCTCATACACCATCACCTACACAACCCTCACCTACTCAACCCTCACCTACACAACCATCACCTACTCAACCCTCACCTACTCAACCCTCACATACTCAATCCTCACCCACATAACTATCACCAACACAACTTGGACCAGAACACCAAGTTCCTGCACCCCATGACTTACCTCTCCATGCTGTTCACTCACATGGAAGTGATGAGGGTAGTTTGAAACTTCAAGAATTGATGAATTTGGTTACCACACTTTCTGACAGGATTGGAGTTTTAGAGGCTGACTTGATGAAGACAAAGAAAACTTACAGTTCTGCTTATACCAAGCTTATTCTCAGGGTCAAGAAGCTAGAGTCTCAGATAAAGATTGGGCAAGCAAGGAAACAAGCTAGGGTTATTCTCTCAGATGATGAAGCCTTTGAAAATGATTCTTCCAAATAGAGGAGGAAGTTATTTAATGAAGAGGTTCAAGAAAAAGCAAGTACTGACACTGAACTATTCATTCAAGAAGTGACTCTAACTGAAGTCATTCAAGATCAAGAGGCCAGTGAGAAAGCAAGTGATGAAGTTAGTACTGCTGGTGCAAAGAAAGATACTACTGCTGAAGAAGTTCCAATAGTTAGTATTGCTGAGGTGGATATTAGTACTGCTGGAGGCACTGTTACCTATGTAAGAAGAAGTGCAGAGAAAAGTTCAAGACAAGATAAGGTAAAGCCATAATGTTTGAAGAAGAGCCCAAGAAGAAATCAAAGAAGGAACTTGAACAAGAAAGATTAAGTTATGCTGAAGCAATCAGACTTGAAGAGCAAATGAATGAGGAACAAAGAGCTCAAATTGCTAGAGATGAAGAAATTGCTAGGCAGTGGGATGAAGAAGAAAGGAAAAGAGCTATGGATGAAGCTAAGACTACAAAGAAGATTGACTGGAATGATCCTTCTGTCATCATATATCATACTCAAAAAATGAAGCCAAAGACAGTTGCCCAAGCAAGAAGAAATATGATCAAATATTTAAAGAATCAAGGGAAATACAAGATAAATGACTTCAAGGGAATGTCCTACAATGAAATTAGGCCAATATTTGAAAAGGTGTGGGATTTTAATCAAAGTATTGAGATACAGAGCATGAAAGTGGAAAGCAAAAGTCCCCTCAAAAATCTCTTGAGAAGTCTCCTGAAGGAATGAAGTTTGCTAAAAAGATGGAAGAAGATGATGTGGTTAAAGAACCTGGAGCAAAGAGAAAGAAGTCCATTCCTAGACAAAGCACAAGGAAGAAAGATAGAGGAAGATGTGCTGAAATAGGAAGAGCTCAAAGATTTATATACATCATAACGCAAGAGAAGAGGTTCCCAATAGTGGGGAGTTTGAGTCTATATCTAACAAAGTTCCAATTGTGGATTGGAAGACATGTGTTTTGACAGAGACTTTCATGTACTATCAAGTGTTCATAGAGATGGAAGATTCAAAAAATTACAAATCTTGAGTGAGATGCTTAAAGATTTTGATAGATTGGATGTAGAAGAATTGTTCAGATTAGTCAAGGAAAGATTTAGTACTTCAGACCAGAAGGATTTTTGATTGATGCTTGGAGGGAGATCTACATAGTTTTTTTTTTGGGGGTTGGGGGGGGGGGGGGGGGGGGGGGGGGGGGGGGGTTGGGGGGTTTTTTTTGTTTGAGCCTGAAAAGATGATGATATTTGGAGAGATCAGCATGAATACTACTTTTGAAGCTGGCGATTATGTAATTTCTGTGGTATCCCATATTTTGTCTGATGGACAATGGATTAGTAAATTCATATGTTTGACAAGAGAAGAAGAATCAATGGATTGGCAATTCATATGTTGACAGAGAAGAAGTATCCTTTAAGCCAAGAGATGTTGACAAAGATGTTAAGTAGAAAATTGGAGGTAGATCATGAGAGTTCCCAGGCATTTGAACTCCTCAGGTTTATAAGATCTCAAGTGCAGAAGTGACAGAAATGTTTGAAAGAATCATCAGCAGAGGAAGAAGACTAGAAGATTTTATTCAGAAGAAACTTGATGATTTGAAGGACAATCACAAGTTTAGGGGAGGATTGTTAGGAATAAATCTTCATGAGACTTAATACTGCCAACAGTACTAAAAGGGTTAGTACTGCCAGTACTAACTTAGTACTGCCAAGGTTACTTAATACTGCTAGTAGAAGGAGTTAGTACTGCTGATGGTCAAAGCTGCTGAACTGAAGATAAGAATGCATGGAGAGTATTTCGGGATGTTTAGTTTTGAATTATAACTGATCCTAAAAGATAGGCAGATATATTTGTAAAGGACTCCTTGTATTCTATAAAAGGAGATCCCAAGTGTAGTGTAAATTAGAACTTTTAGAGATACATTTAGAGAAAATTTGTAATAGCTTCAAGGTTTGTAACCCCAGTACTTCAAGAGTACTCGTATTATTTTAATAATATTGAAGCAGTGAGTTTTGTGTTCATTGTTTGTTTTTGGTCATTACTGTTCCATTAATAAACTTCTCTAGAGTATCAAAGTGTAGATTCCGCATACACTTTGGTATACATACAAAGTCTCAATCTTTGTTATTTTGGATTCTTCCAAGGTAACAAACTCTTTATTTCATAAAGAATCGATCAAGGCGTGGGATCAACAAATAAATCAAGTTTTGAGTGAAAATGAACGACTCTTGGCACAAGCCATTGATAATGATATTGTAAAAACTGTTGTGAATTTGTCTCTGAATGAAGGTTGTGAAACTGTGAATGAATGTCAAAGGTGTCTCGAACTCAAGACTGAGCTTCTCAATAAAAAGGATTTTGTTGATAAAGAAACTTACGATAAACTTTGTAAGAGTTTTACGACTCTTGAAAAACATTGCATCACTTTGGAAGCTGATTCTCAACTTAATCAGGAAAATTTTCAACTAGAAAACAGTGTTTTAAATCAAAATGCTCCAAGTTTTACTCAGTTGTTTGAATTAAGTGAATTGAGAGCTCAGTCTCAAGCAAAAGACACAGTCATTGTCAAATTGAAAGAGCAAATTAAGTCCTTAAATGGAAATGTGGATGATAGTACAGTCAAAATGGACATGGATGAAATTGAGACTCTTAACATTGAATTGGAACATAGAGTGACAAAACTTGTTGCTGAGAATGAGCATTTGAAACAGACTTATAAGCAACTTTATGACTCGATTAAACCAAAACGTGTTCAATCAAAAGAACAATGTGATGCGTTAATCAAGCAAGTCAATATAAAGTCTGGGGAAATTTCTGATTTAAATGCAAAACTTCAGGAACAAGGTTTGGTTATAGCAGCCCTAAAAAATGAGTTAAGGAAACTTAAAGGAAAAGCTGTAGATAAGGAGGCTATTGAGACCCACTCTGTTGATCCAAATGTGCTTAAGGATAATATGGAACCAATCACGCCCAAATTGTTGAATAAAAGGACTGCTCACTCCTCATATATTAAACACACTCAGGAAGAAGCTTTGGTCCTTAGGGATATAGTCGAACATGTAAAAGCTAATTATCCTCACGATTCACTTTTAGAGTCTGCCTTTAGGTATACCAAAGTCATCCAGGATTTGCTTTCACACATAAGTAGATCTTGCCCTAGCATCAACAATTTTGGTCCTCAAATAGTTGAGGTCACACCAAGGAAAAAGGACAAGAAAGTTAGGTTTGCCGAATCACTCACATCCACAGAAAACACAAAAACAGACTCGACTTCAAACATAGTTTCTAACACGCGTGTGTTGCATTCTACATGGGTAAAATGTTTGCGATCAAAAGATGAGGCTCCAGTTTTTATTATCAATTTTTTGAAGATGATCTAAGTACGGCTTAAAGAAACCGTTCGTCGCATCAGAACAGATAATGGAACTGAGTTTGTTAATCAAACATTGCGTGAATATTATGAGAAGCACTGTTAAAGTTAATGGATCTGCGTCTGTGCAGAATTCCAAGAAACATGATAATTCTGATTATGTCTGTATTAACGGTGATGATTGCATGTCTAAAATAATTTGTGTGTTCTAATTTTAATGAATGATGTGAAATTCCGTGCCTAAATCGTAAGAAGAAAAATCAAAGCAACAGATTTGGAAACCAACAGGAAAAGTGTTAATAAGAATGGGATATATTTGGAGACCCACCGTCGGCACCTTCAAGGCTATAGGTAGGAAATGGCGTTCCCTTTAACTAGATTAACCACTACTAATTGAGTGCTTCCTAGGAAACCAATAGTCTAGAATCTGCATCACCCAAACCTGTGTTAAAATGGAATACTCAAATGAAACCTAGGAAGAATAAAATCTGATAGTCCGTTAGCAAAACTAAGGTTATTAAACCAATGTCTGCTAACAAACAGGAACCCAGTAAATCCTGGGGATCCACAAAAACCAATATTCCATCTACTTCTCTTAATGAATGCAGGTTGTCTAAATCGTCCTCTGGTATTTGGACTCCGGTTTGCTCAAGCACAGGGACAGGAGATCACTCTCAGTCTCACCACTTTCATTAGTTAAGTCTTTGGGTACAGTCAAATATGGGAAATGATCAAGTTGCAAAGATAATGGGTTATGGAGACTATCAGATTGGGAATGTTACTATTTCAAGGGTATATTATGTTGAAGGACTTGGGCATAATCTATTTTCTGTGGGATAATTCTGTGATTCCAATCTCAAAGTGGATTTTCGTCAACACACATGCTTCATTCGCAATCTAGAAGGTGTTGAGTAGAGATTTTATTTGAATCGGGATCTCGAGGGGGGATAGATCTTTATACACGTGCCCACTTGAGGTAAATGATGGCATCCTCATCCCATTTGTCTATTGTAAAGGCATCTAAAACCAAGTCTTGGTTATTGGCATCGTCGTCTATCCTCACTTGAACTTTGTGCTATTAATCATCTTGCAAGAACATGAATTGTACGATATGTCTCCCTAAGCTCAAGTTTTTAAAGGAATCACATAATGTTCTGCATGTGCATTAGGGCAAAAGTTTCAAAGAAACCCCACAAACCCAAATCCAGACAGCAATCAAGAAAACATCTATCTGTTCCTATGATCTGTGAGGCCAATGCGTGTCGCGAGTGTTCAATGGAAAGAAGTACAAAATCCTCGATATTGCGACGACTACTATCGATGAGAACATGTGGGTAAAGATGTTGGCGATCAAAAGACGAGGCTCCAGTTTTTTTATTATCAACTTTTGAAGATGATCCAATAAGGCTTAAAGGAAACCATTCGTCGCATCAGAACAGATAATGAACTGAGTGTTTTGGTTAATCAACATTGGCGTGAATATTATAGAGAAGGTTGGAATCTCTCATGAAAACATCATTGCAACTCGGCTCTCCACACGGAGACAAAAGCTGGTGAGGTTGTGAGGTGAAAGACGAAATCATAACGCGGTAGATTGAAGGCACCTGGCACTAGAGGGTGTGAGTAGATTTATGGCAAAAGCTCCTTGATATTTCGAATGGGCCAAAGCGTTTTGCCGACAGGCCTGTTATAAAGCCCTAAATCGTTTGGTCCAAGATACGTCGTCATGGGGGGACGTAAGTAAGACACCATATACTTTTACACGACAAACCTCAGGCGCGATGCTATGTGAAGTCTACATTGTGTTATGAAGTCCTCATTGCTACCACAACGAGAGATGATAACGAGAATTTAGGCAAGTTACAAGGGAGGCCGAAGTGGCGTGGCATTGGTATTTTTATTGGATGTACCCACGAAGAAAGCATTTCGGATTTACAAACAACGTACCAACGAATAATTAAACATTCAGGTTGACTTTGATGAGCTGACCACGATGGCTTCTGAACACACAAGGAATAGCAGATTCAGGACCCGCACTTCATGATATGACTCTGTAGCACTCAGTTCAGGACATCGACTAAACCCTCCTTCTTCAACAACCATTTTGTACCCACCTCGAGATCTGACGGGATTTGTTTGTTTCACCCAATGTTTGGACAAGTCACCTTAATCCCCAACCCTTGTTGATTTACAAGCACCAGAAGTTCATTGGCTCCTATCATAAAGAAAGTTTCCACATGAACATGTCTGTATCAACTAGGCTTCACCTTCCTCAACTACAGTTGATCAAAGATGCAACCATCACCAAGTAAACTCTCCTACAACAACACAAAAAGTGAAACCTAACTCCTAATCTTTTCTCATGATGTTTAGAGGAAGATAATCATGATATTGAAGTCGTACATATGGGTAATGATCCATACTTTGGTATTCCAATTCTAGAAGTTACTTTTAATCCATCCTCATCATCGGATGTTATTCATACATTGTTGCATCCCGATGCGACCGAGCTGTGGGTGTAGCAGGTGAACATGACGACTTATAGTCAGCGAGTGGAGGCGAGCACTGGATCACGGAGCGCGACTGTGAGGAAAAGAGAGGCGTGGGGGAGGGGCTGGGGGTGCGAAGGTGACAGAGCGCTCGGGGATGATCGGCCTTCAGGCGTGCGGGCGTACGCAGAGCAGCAAAGGAGAGCAAGCGCGGTGTTGACGTGGGACGAGGCTGAGGCTGGGATCTTAGATTTGCCGGGTATTTAGCTCTTCATCGCATTCTGCGGAGGTCGAACCTGAGCTAGAGCTAGGCGATCAATAGCTTGAGCACGTATCTGAGACTTATCTATATTTACATGCTGAGTGAGATTTGTCTCATCTGGACTTATCACATCGGAGTATATGTGGAGGACCTGGGGAGCTCATGAATTTCTATCATAGAAGACGGATCTTAGTTATGGGCGATTTCATTTAAATGTGAACGCGGGAGGGGGGTGACACACTGCGTCCGTCTCCGCTCTCGCGTGTTGAGATCCGCTATTAGATCTTCAACACCATGTGCAGCATAACAGAGGCATTCTAAGACACTCTCAGATCACCTATAGACAGAGATAGGAGAATATTTATCCTAAAGAGCGTACTGTTGCTCAAGAGCCTTCTCATCTCTGACTGAACTATGATTAAGATAATTGCATCTATCGAGCCATCACGCAACCCGACGAGGCGAGCAGGAGATCTCAGCCTAAATCACGAGATGGTGAGTAGTCTACTCTTGGCGGACGCGAAGGGACTAGAGTCTAAGACACTTGCACGAGCAAAGTATTTTCAGTCAGAGAACACTATGAGCAGTTCAATCTCGAGAATTCACTGTCAAACAGATTATAGAGTCGGGCAATTCATGACACGCACATTTTTTCTGCATGCGTCTATGCGCAGACTCAATTAACAATCTCACGTGCTCGTGAGGGCTATCAAATAGATGTGAAGACTGCGTTTCGGAATGGTAATACCGCGAGAAGAGGGTCATGTCCAGCCAACCCGATGGATTTGTGGATCCAGACAAACCTAAATATCGTCTACAAGCTTAAGAAAGTCTTTATATGGGGTGAAACAAGCTCCACGTGCGTGGTATGATATGTTGTCTTCATTCCTGATATCCAATGACTTCTCAAAAGGCTTAGTGGATCCTACTCTGTTCATCCGTAGAGAAGGCAAAGAACTTCTACTGGTACAAATCTATGTCGATGATATTATCTTTGCTGCATCTACTCCTGAACTTTGTGATCTATTCGCTAAAATAATGTGTTCAAAATTCAAGATGTCGATGATGGGTAAAATCTCATTTTTCTTAGGACTACAGATTTCTCAAAATCCCAGAGGCATCTTCATAAACCAATCTAAATATGCTCTTGAATCACTAAAGAAATATTGCTTTAAATCTTGTGACCCCTGTGGATAATCCCATGGTGGAGAAAGTCCAAACTGGATGATGATAAAGAAGGGAACGCTGTAGATCCATCACACTATCGTGGTATGATTGGCACCCTCCTTTATCTTAAGGGGCCAGTAGACCTGACCTACAATTTGCTATATGCATGTGTGCCCGGTATCAGGCCTCCTACCGAAAAGCACTTAATGCGGTAAAAAGAGATCTTCGTATATAAAATGGAACCGTACATCGGGGTCTTTGGTATCCGAGGATTCCTCTATTCACTAACATACATCATTTGCCAGATCGGATCATGCTGGTTGTCAGATACACACGTAGCACATCTGGCATGTATATAACTTTGGTGATAGACATGTGAGCTGGTCGTCAAAAGGCAGAAAAGCGTTGCGATATCATATGGAGCTGAATATTATTGTCTATTTGTTCCGTTGTTTGGTGGCTCAAGGTCCTTTGGATGAGATTCACAACTTCGACTATGGCTATGGATTTCAATAAAATTCCAATGTTCTGTGGATAACAAGAGCGCTATTGCCTTTATGCCTGCAACAACGTTCAACATTCCATATCAACATATAGCCATCAAGGTTTCACTCACTCAAAGAGCATGTTGAAAATGGGGTGATCGAACTTTACTTTGTCAATAAAACGGAGTATCCAATTGGCGAACATCTGTCTAAAGCGTTGGCAGTGAAAGAAATGAATTTCCTAATCAACAAGATGGGTATGCGAGTTTTTAACGCCGGAGACTTCTGAAAAAGTGGCAGATAACGTTGACGAATAGTGGTGGTACCTATTCGAATATACTTTGTATCATATGTATATAATATAACTTAGAAAAACCAAAAAGATTTTCATTTTATAAAACCTTTACAAAAACAAAAATAGAAAATTAAAAAAAAATGAGAAAAATACAAAAAGAAGTTTTCAAATGGCATGTCCTTCTAAAATCGATAACATTTTACGGTCTTAAGAAATGTCATTTCAACAATGATACCAGCCTGTAATTGAAGTTCGAAGCAAAGTTCAAATGTTTTCAAACAAGTCAAATGGCTTGCCTATATTGTTCAGATAGTAACCTGCTTTTTCACATTGAGGAAAAACATTCGTCTAAAAGACAGTTGTTTCCTAACATACAGGAATTTATATTCTCAGGAGCATAGTCTACTGCTAAGTGACCATGCAAAGCGGCTTGTGATTACTTGCATCACAACCCGTGCTTCCTAAAGTTACCATAAAGTGTGACGTCTCTGTGCGCTTATAGTGTTAAAATAAGAGAAATCTTATTTTTATTGGTAAAAAGTTGTCTTCATAATGAATCAGTGTTTTCAGTAATCATCAAAAAAGATTATTTAAAAAGATCAATTCAATACCACTCAAACAATGACAACAACTCTTTAAATAGAAAACATGTCATTATTGAGAGAGGGGGGGGGGGGGGGGGAGGGGGAGAAATTGTCATCAAACAATCTTGTAAAATGGTCTTTCAAAATAAGTCATGAAATAATGGATAAAGTTTTGGATAGTGACGGATAACAATTTCAAGGGGAGTTAATTTATATTAACTTCAAGTGCTTTAGATGTCATTCGTTTAAATCTTTATGGACTTAGAGACTTAGTGAATTCAGGCATTAAACTACAGACGATCAATATTGCCAACACCTCATAGTTTGTAAAAGACTTAGGAATGCTTGGAAATACTTTCGTAGTTTTAAATGCCTTGAAGTTAATTCTAACGGAATAGATTTAAGCTTATTAATTCTTTAAACACAATCTCGAATATGTATGCGTATAAGGTTTTGCTGATTCCGACGTGTCGAAACCAGCAAGGGGGAAGGAGTAGATGTATACTTTGATAGTGTCCTTAGCCTTCTTTTGAGGTTAGCTTCTTTGTCTTTTTGAGGTTAGCTTTCTTTTGATTTTAGGCTGTTTTGAATCTTTTGGTGCATATTTCAATCACATGTAGAAGAGGACATCTCCGTCATTAGCACAGTATGCATCAATTGAGTCCCTAGGGGAAGTGTTGGGAGTATAAATTATTTAAAATTTAAGAAAGTTCTTTCAGCTTCAATAAATACTTCCTCAAACGGTCAATCCCTAAGCTTATTCTTAAAAGAAGTAGAAATATTTGATAAAAGAGGTACACATAGGTATGATGATTCCTTAATTCAGTCAGTATTCTGCAGAAAGAAATGAGTACATTTGGGACTTAGTTTACTTAGGTGCTATCATTTCGACTACTTAGAGGGAATAATTGTGACATTCGGGACTTAGTTGACTTTGATGTTGCAATCTATATCATCAATATCCTGAAGAGAGAAATGCGTTCATCCGGGACTTAATTGACTTTGATGTTGCGGTAACAAATTCTTAAAAGAGGTTAACTATGTACTTCGGATATCTGGGCTTTATACATCAAGACTGCTTGATGCGCTTGAAGAAAGATCTAAATCTATCTCAAGAAAGGATTGCTGGTTTAGGGGGAAGCTAAGACAACTTCAACACCGACACACCAACCTCACAAGCTCAAGTTACATATGTATCTGAATCTGTTCTATCCTCGAAGTTTGATGCAAAGACTTTCATAACTTGGAAGAAATTGAAGCAACCGAAAGAGGAGTGCGTGTACAGAGAAATCAGATTGTCAACCTCTTAGAAAGAAAGAAGGTTAATGAGGAGCTTAGAAATTCTTTAGTGGTGAGAATGTCGAAGAGACCCTACGACTTGCGTCAAAAGAAACCATATGATTCTATCATATGATGTTCTCATCATTCAGACAAACTCGTATATAATAAATCTGTGAAATATAAAGTGTGACTAATTGGTGATAATAAAAATTTCTTTCCAAAAAGCATTGCCATCATAAATTTAGATTCTCACAATCTCTCTTTCTGTTTTTCAGCTCACTAAATCTCTCATTTCTTTTTTCTCACCAATTTACTCTTTCTGTTTTTATCACACAATTATCTTTCTGCTTTTTAGCTCACTATATCTCTCTTTTCTTTTTCTCACTAATTCAGACTATTTTGTATAATGTTCCATCAATTCCATTAGTTTCATGCTGTCCTCCCCACTTCCAAGTGTGTTTACTCTTGAGAGAGGTGGATCATTAAACTATTTAGATGCAGCCTCAAACTTATTTTAAGCTTCTGCACCCCCCTAATATGGTATCTTGGCACCTGGGACCACTACCTGAACCAGTTCCCTGAGGAAAAGATTCATTAAGTGTTGCCATGGATTGGGTTATATTTATGTTACCACTATCTTGCTTTGCGTCTAAGCTAGAAGCAGTAGTGGCAACCCTTTCCATTCTGTCTTCCCACTCCTTATAGACAGTCTCATCTGCAACAAGGTGAACAGGTCCACTAGACTGAGATATCTCAGTGGTCCTTTTGGCTTTCCTAGGTTTTTGAGTCTTTTTAGGTTAAGATTGTGATAGAACAGTGATTGGTTCAAGATTAGATAGTGATACAGTTATAGATGCGTGTTGGGTTCAGTGGGATTTCCTGACCCTTCACCTACTTCTGAATAATGATATATTCCTTTTCATCTAATCTTAATTAACCTCCCCTCAAACAATACTTCAGAGATTAAGTAATCCAATGCTAGCAATCAGAAAGTTAAACCTGCTAACATCAAAAGCCTTTGTGAGAAGATCTGCAACATTGTGGTCTGTATGAATCTTGATCACTTGAATCATCTTCTTCTCATAAGAATCTCCGATGAAATGGTGCCTTATTTCAATGTTCTTGGTTTTAGAATGAAACACTGGATTCTTCACAATACAAATGGTGCTTTCATTATCAATGTGAATCTTGGTGTTCATGAAGTTGAACCCATAATCAAGCATTTGATTTTGGATCCATAACACCTGCCCATAACAATTAGCAGCAGCAACATACTCTACTTCAGTAGTAGAATTGGCAACTATACTCTGCTTCAGTAGTAGAATTGACAACCTCCTATTGTGGATTTCCTATCAAGGCTAGCTCCAGCATAATCACTATTATAGAAAGCTTCCAAGTCAAATGGAGAATCCCTAGGATACCAAAGGCCTAATTTAGGTTGTCCTTTTAAGTATCTAAAGATCCTCTTCACTGCATGAAGGTGTGAAGTCTTTGGTGTGACTTGGAACCTTGCATAAGCACAAACAGCAAATATTATGTCAAACCTAGAAGTTGTTAAGTACATCAATGATCCAATCATTGATCTATATAAGTGAACATCCACATCCTCAGCTTCTTCATCCTTGAGCAATGCTTTGTTAGTCCCAATTAGAGTGCTTGTTGTATTTACAGTGACAAAATCAAACTTCTTTAATATATCAGACACATACTTGTCTTGGTTGATGAAGATTCCATCATCTTTTTGCATGACTTGCAACCCTAAAAAGAAAGTGAGCTCCCTTATAGAACTCGTCTGGAATCTCTTGTGTATCATCTGCTCAAATTCAACACACAAAGACTTCTTTGTAGACCCAAAGATGATATCATCAATATACACTTATACTAACAGGATATCACCTCTGTCCTTCTTGATGAAAAAAGTTTTATCTATAGTGCCTCTTTTGTATCCATTTTCCAATAGGTAGGTAGACAAGGTCTCATACTAGGCTCTAGGAGCTTGATGTAGACCATATAAGGCTTTTTCTACCTTATAAACCTTATCGGGGAACTGTGGATCTTCAAAACCAGGAGGTTGGCACACATATACCTCCTCTTCAATAGTACCATATAAAAAGGCACTCTTCTACTTACTAAAACTCATTGATTTTATGAAACACATCTCTATTCACACGCTAAACTATTTAACTATCCCTTCATAAACTATTTCCATGGTCAATTTTCAAAACTATATTGTTAATCCATTCATAAAAACAATTTGTTACCTCAACAATAACTCTTACAATTACATCTGAATTGTCCGTAATTTCCTTGGAAACTATCTTGGTACCATCTCATAAACGATTTTAGTGTCATCTCATAAACAAAGCCGATGCCATTTAACAAACTACCTGGTTATCGAATATAACTATCATTTTATAAAATCATTTTCCTACACTTGGCAAACTGTTTGTTTACCGATCTTTCGGTAAACTAAAGGTCTATAAACTATTCCACAGTCTCCTTGTAAACAATTCCACTATTGTAATAAATCTGTTTACTATATCATAATAAAACACAAAAAAAAAACCACCCCCCCCCCCACACAAAAAAAATAAAAAAAAACCCCCACAACAAACAAAAAAAAAAAAAAAAAAAAAATCAGTTCACTATCGGTTATGAATACGCATTTTATAAATTGTTTTACTGTCGCTTTGAAAACTATTTTACTGTTGTAATAGACTATTTTACTATCATCTAATAAGATACCACCTTATTAACCATGTTCTTACCATCACATAAACCATTTTACTGTTACCTAATAACCTATTTAGGCATTACAAAAAAAATGTTTTACCATCACCTTATAAAACTTTTGCCAACATTTATAAATTATTTCACTTATGTTTTATAAACAAATTTAGCATCACTTGTAAACCACTCAACTAATACTTTATAAACTAAAGACTAGTCCGTCGTTACCTTATAAACAAGGTTACTACCATTTTTTTTTCTTCAATTCATCCCATCTCTTAGACGTACTTTTGACATATGTATACTATTTTGCAAACATCTCAAAAGCTACGTTACTAACAGTTTATGAATTACCTTGTCCTTACCTTACGAAACCATTTTTCATCACATAAAATATTTTATTATCAACTCATAAGTCATTTAGCTATCGTCTTGAAAAGAAAAAAAAAACACCATACGATTTCTCGCAACAAATTATTGTATCTTCACAACCTGCATTCCACCTTGTGAATCATTGTGTCTCGTATAAACTTGTGATACTTCTTTATACATAACATTAATTTTGACGAAAATGAAGCATGCACGTTAACATCAAATATACATAGCCTGATCACCTATGTATAATTCAGGGAGGACCATGTCATGCTAAGAAGTAGTCACCATAAAAAACTCTTTGTTCAGCAACTAATTATCTATTTATACCAAGTTTGAGTGCGTATCGTAAAAAGGTTTTTATTTTGGAAAATTGGAATTAGTAACCATAGCAATACGCAGACCTTTCCTCCATCTTACTATTTAAGTTGACATCATCTTATACCAACCTAAGCGAAAAGCAGAATCATCACTCGTCGACCTAAGACAATTGCTATCAATAATTCGCTCGCCATTAGAGAACTTTCTAAAATCATCATTCAAATCGGGACTTGATGCCCTGTAGGAGAATGGGTAGTTTTGACGTCATTATCGGTATGGACTGGTTAGCTAAATATCATGCCGTAATCGTTTGTGATGAGAAACTTGTTCGTATTCCCTTTGGAGACAAGACTTTAATTTTTCATGGTGACGGAAGCAACAACGGTCACGGGTCTCGATTAAACATCATCTCGTATACCAAAACCCAAAGGTACTTGCTAAAAGGATACCATGTCTTTTTGGCACATATTACCATAAAGGAGGCCGAAGATAATTCAAAGGAGAAGCAACTTGAAGACGTACCAATCATTCAAGATTTTCTCGAAGTATTTCCTGAGGACTTGCCGGGTATTCCACCAGCCCGACAAGAGAAATTTCAAATCGATTTGATACCTGGTGCTGCACCTATAGCACGGGCACCTTATCAATTAGCACCGTCCGAGATGAAAGAATTATCGAATCAACTGAAGGAACTTTCCGACAAAGGCTTTATAAGACCCAGTCCCTCACCTTGGGGAGCTCCGGTCTTGTTTGTTAATAAGAAAGATGGATCATTCCGGATGTGCAATGATTACCGGGAATTGAATAAGCTAACGGTAAAGAACCGTTATCCGCTTCCCAGGATTGATGATCTGTTCGATCAACTACAAGGTTCAAGTATCTACTCAAAGATCGACCTGAGGTCAGGTTATCATCAACTGAGGGTTCGTGAAGAAGATATTCTGAAGACCGCATTCAAAACTCGATACGGACATTATGAGTTTCAAGTTATGCCATTTGGTTTGACTAATGTACTGTGTATTTTATGGATCTATGAATGGTGTGGGTGCAAACCATCCTGGATAAATTTGTAATTGTCTGTATTGCGAGGATTTCTGATATACTCGAAGAACAATGCAGAGCATGCAGAGCCCTCAGTTATCTTGGAGTTGCATTAAGAGGAACAATTGTATGCCAAATTCTTTAAATGCGAATTCTGAATCCCTAAAGTACAGTTCCTTGGTCATGTGATCGACAGTCAGAGTATTCATGTGGATCCTGCCAAAATTAAATCCATCAAAGATTGGGCATCTCCTAAGCCTGCAACGGAGATTCGTCAATTTTTGGGCCTAGCAGGCTACTAACAAAGATTTATTGAAGGATTCTCAAAGATCGTCAAGCCAATGACCAAGCTGACTCAAAAGAAGATCAAGTTTGAATGGAGTGACAAGGCAGAAGCAGCTTTTCAGTTAATAAAGCAAAAGTTGTGTAGGGCACCGATCCTAACATTACCCGAAGGAAATGAAGACTTTATCGCTTACCGTGACGCTTCAATCAAAGGGTTAGGCGCAGTGCTAATGCAAAGAGAAAAAGTGATTGCTTATGCATCACGACAACTAAAGATTCATGAGAAAAATTACACCACTCACGACCTGGAGTGAGGGAGTTGTATTCGCTCTAAGATTGGAGGCATTATCTGTAGGGACAAGTGTTACAAGGGTTCAATGACCACAAAAGTTTACAACACATCCTCAATCAGAGGATTAATCTGAGACACGCGCATTGGTTGAATTGCTTAGTGATAGGATTGTGAAATTCGTATCACCCCAGGAAAGCAAATGTAGGGCGATGCATTGAGGCAGAAGGACGAGTAAAGTCATTACGGGTTCAGGCCATAGTTATGACTATCGGTTTGGAACCTCCAAGCGGATTTTGGAGGCTCAGATTGAGCAAGAAAACCAGGAAAACCTCAGTCCGAAGACGTGGAGGTATGTGATTGAGATTCGAGGACCAGAAAGCCAGGAAGGTTAGGAATTGGATACCAGGTGCGGAGGACAATGTGTCTACTACAAACAGAAGTTGGTTTGCCTAGCTAGGTGACTAAGTTTTCTGATGTGTTACTCTTTCCACCCCCACAGGGTATGGCTGTAATTATGCAGAGTCTCACAAGTACAAAAATATTTCTGTTCACCGGGTTCGGATAAAAGTACAAGACATAAGCACTATATGGTGGCCTAACATAGAAAGTGACATTGGCCACCTATGTTAGCAAGGTGTTGACGTGTTTAAGAGTCAAGCCGAACACAAAAAAACCATCTGCTTACTGGTACAACAGCGATTCCTCAATGGAATTGCGGGAAATATCACAATGGACTTTTTCCCCAAACTACCAAGAACGCAAAGTGGAAACGCACCATATGGTGTAATTGGTAGGACCGAGCTCACTAAGTCTGCACACTTTTTACCGATGAGGGAAACTGACCTATTCGGACAAAACTAAGCAGATGAACTTGAAAGAAGTGATCACAAGGCATGGAATACCAGGCTCGATTATTTGTGATCATGACCCCCGTTTTACATCAAACTTCTGGAGGTCATTTCAGAAAGCTATGGGTACTCGGTTGGATATGAGTACGGCATACCATCCAGAGACTGATGGACAAAGTGAAAGAACCATACAAACTCTTGAAAATATGTTACACGCTTGCGTGATAGACTTTGGGAATGGTTGGGAAGAACACTTACCGCTGATTGAATTCTCGTACAACAACAGCTACCATGCTAGTATTAAAGCTGCCCTATTCGAGGCACTTTATGGCCGAAATTTTCGGTCACCTGTGTGTTAGGCTGAGGTCGGAGATGCTCGGCTCACCGGTCCAGAACTTGTTCATGAAACGACCGAGAAGGTTGTCCAAATTTAGCAGAGAATGCAAGCTGCTCGTGATCGCCAAAAGAGCTACGCCGATGTGAGACGTAAGCCTCTAGAGTTTCAAGTTGGTGACCGAGTTATGTTAAAGGTATCACCTTGGAAAGGGGTCGTACGTTTTGGAAAACGGGGAAAGTTGAACCCAAGGTATATTGGACCTTTCAAGGTGTTAGCCAAAGTGGGAACCGTTGCTTATAGACTCGAACTACCACAACAGTTAAGCAGGGTTTATAGCACATTTCATGTATCCAATCTAAAGAAGTGTTTATCTGACGAGCCTTTGGCCGTTCCGTTAGATGAAATACACATTGATGATAAACTCCACTTTGTGATGACACCCGTGAATCTTAGAGGGGAGGATCAAGAAGTTAAGACGAGTCGTAATTACCATTATCAAAGTTCAATGGGAACTCAAGAGAGGTCCTGAGTCCCGTGGAACGCGAAGGATAATTCGGCGAAAAGTTTCGCACCTCTTTACAAAAACCGCACCCTGAAGAATGTTCCATCTTGAGCACTTGGGACAAGGTCTCTAATGGGTGGAGACTGTAAACATTTTCATTATCAGGTTATTTTCAACTTACTAATATCATTATTTATTTTTTGAGTTTTACGCGGTTCGCTTTTAATATTATTTTATAGTTAAATCGGCGTAAACTAAAAATCAATGATCCATGTAATCGGACACCACAAACAAATTAAAGTTTACATCAAGCAGTGTTATAAGATTATTGGAGTATAATTATAACTTTTCATAATTTATTTTTGTGGTTACGTAAAAGCTTACGTTTCGCAATAAATTACATTTCGGCGTACGGATGCACTTTACCATCTACACTTAAACAAATACCCACATTTATACCCAATACTCAAAATTTAATTATTTTTCTCACCTATATCATCTTAGAACCGGACTTGAGCTATTATACATGAAATAAATCATTTAAATCCATGTACTATGTCTTAACCTAGCAAGTACCTTACATCTATGTACCTTGGACCCAACTTACTAAACATTGGCTTGTCATTGTACTTCCCCCTCCTCACATATGGTGTCTCTCTCCTCCTAGGGAGGAGGAGAGCACTTACACCTTTCGTACCTTTACCTACTTTCTTAACTAGAGTAGTTAATGTGTTCAACCATGGGTTAGTTACTAATAAGGCAAGTAACTAGTGCCACATTATCCTATTTACACTTTCTACAAGAAAAATCAAGCCAAGAACACAATCCTTTTGAGCCTTAAAAACCACGGCACACTTTATATATTTAGGTTTCTATTTTCTTTTTGCAACCAAGGCAATCCAAGCCATTCACGTGTTTCATCTAAGGTACCAAGACTACTCAAGGTGTTGGAGCTGGATTAGGGTTTAACAAGGATTTATCAGAAAACTTATTTAGGTTTTCTTGATTAGGGATATTGGTTGTGAAGCTTGATTGGGGTTTACATCTTGTGTTCATCTCCTACTTTGATTTATAAGGTCTATTAAAGCTTTTCAATACCTCGTTATTAATTTCCTTTGGTTATTTCTAATATTTGTTGCATTAGTTAATCACCACCTAGTTTTATTTTAAAGTTATATAAAGTATATGATGATTACATATGGACAAAGGACATGGATATTTAGAGGACTAAATACATATGAAATATACGGTACAACACTTGGAAAAATAATGGTGCAAGATTCCTAAATAAATGATTGTAAACTACTTGTTTGATTAGAAACCCTAATTATGTCTTTTTATATCTATTTTTTGAAATTCGAAATATTAAATCTTATGTTTATATTTTATAAAAATAGTGCTCTTTACAAGGCTCGTGAGCAGGTAAGGAACTCGAAAAGGAATTATAACGAACAAGTAACGCCTTTAAAGGTATATATTATTAACTTTATAAAAATATTATATAAACTGTGATTGAACAGTAAAAGTTATGTTCAAGGGTATAAATTGTATAATATAATCTTTTGATAATTTTTCCTTATACGAAACACGGCATAAAGAAACTCGAAAAACGAATTATAAGAACTATTTACGTTAAGTTAGCAAATAGACGAAGGATCACCCACTTGAGAATATAATCGGTGCTCTTGACAGACCAGTTTCCACACGCCTCCAACTCCATGAACAAGCCCTATTCTGCTACTATGATGCCTTCCTAACATCAGTCGAACCCAAGAACTACAAAGAAGCATTAACCCAAGCATGTTGGATTGAAGCTATGCAAGAGGAACTTCATGAATTTGAACGTCTGGAGGTTTGGGAACTTGTTCCTCCTCCTGACAAAGCATTTGTCATCTCTCTTAAGTGGATCTATAAGGTTAAACTTGATGAGTTAGGAGGTATTCTGAAAAATAAGGCTCGGTTGGTCGCTCGTGGTTATCGTCAAGAAGAGGGTATTGATTTCGAAGAGTCATTCGCTCCGGTTGCAAGATTAGAGGCTATACGAATTTTTCTAGCGTTTGCTGCTCACATGAACATGGTCATCTATCAAATGGATGTGAAGACTGCGTTTCTGAATGGTAATCTGCGAGAAGAAGTTTATGTTAGCCAACCGGACGGATTTGTGGATCCAGACAAACCTAACCACGTATACAAGCTTAAGAAAGCTCTTTATGGGTTGAAACAAGCTCCACGTGCGTGGTATGATATGTTGTCTTCATTCCTGATATCCAATGACTTCTCCAAAGGCTCAGTGGATCCTACTATGTTCATCCGTAGAGAAGGCAACGAACTTATTCTGGTACAAATCTATGTCGATGATATTATCTTTGCTGCATCTACTCCTGAACTGTGTGATCTATTCGCTAAAATAATGTGTTCAAAATTCAAGATGTCGATGATGGGTAAAATCTCATTTTTCTTAGGACTACAGATTTCTCAAAGTCCCAGAGGCATCTTCATAAACCAATCTAAATATGCTCTTGAATCACTTAAAAAATATGGCTATGAATCTTGTGACCCAGTGGATACTCCCATGGTGGAGAAGTCCAAACTGGATGAGGATAAAGAAGGGAAAGCTGTAGATCCATCACACTATCGTGGTATGATTGGCACCCTCCTTTATCTTACAGCCAGTAGACCTGACCTACAATTTGCTATATGCATGTGTGCCCGGTATCAGGCTCGGCCTACCGAAAAGCACCTAAATGCAGTAAAAAGGATCTTTCGGTATCTAAAAGGAACCGTACATCGGGGTCTTTGGTATCCGAAGGATTCTTCCTTTGCACTAACAGCATTTGCAGATGCGGATCATGCTGGTTGTCAAGATACACGCCGTAGTACATCTGGCAGTATACAACTTTTGGGTGATAGACTTGTAAGCTGGTCGTCTAAAAGGCAGAAAAGCGCTGCGATATCCAGTACGGAAGCTGAATATATTGCTTTGTCCGGTTGTTGTGCTCAAGTCCTTTGGATGAGATCACAACTTACCGACTATGGCTTTGGATTCAATAAAATTCCAATGTACTGTGATAACAAAAGCGCTATCGCCTTATGCTGCAACAATGTTCAACATTCCAGATCCAAGCATATAGACATCAGGTTTCACTTCATCAAGGAGCATGTTGAGAATGGTGTGATCGAACTTTACTTTGTCAATACGGAATATCAATTGGCGGACATCTTCACTAAAGCTCTTGGCCGAGAAAGAATTGAATTTCTTATCAACAAGCTGGGAATGCGGAGTTTTACGCCGGATACTCTGAAACAATTGGCAGATGAAGTTGATGAATAGTGGTGGTACCTATTCAAATATCCTGTATCATAAGTATATACTTAAAATCAGAAAAACACAAAAAGATTTTTATTTTTATTTTTTAAAATCAGAAAAACACAAAAAGATTTTTATTTTTTATTTTTTATAAAATCAGAAAAACCAAAAAGATTTTCTTTTATATAAACCTTTCAAAAACAAAATACAAAATTAAAAAATGAGAAAAATTCAAAAAGAAGTTTTACAATGGCATGTCTTCTGAAATCGATAACATTTACGGTCTTAGAAATGTCATTTAACAATGATACAAGCCTGTAAAT
Source organism: Tanacetum coccineum (assembly GCA_026074375.1). NCBI lineage: Eukaryota > Viridiplantae > Streptophyta > Magnoliopsida > Asterales > Asteraceae > Tanacetum > Tanacetum coccineum. Next base: position 16,312 of record BQNB010012789.1, on the reverse strand, counting down.
GAAGTTCGAGCAGAAGTTTCAAATGTTTTCAAAACATGCCAAATGGCTTGCTATTATTTCAGATAGCAACCCGGTCATCATCTTAAAGGCAAGTATTTCAAAAAGAAAACTTGGCCTCTCAACGGGAATTTATTCTCGGGCATGGTCTACTTTATGACCATGCAAAGGCTTGTGATTACTTTGCATCACAACCCGTGCTTCCTATATCCATAAGTGTACGTTTCAGTGCATCTATGTGATTAAATAAGAGAAATCTTATTTATCTTGGTATTTGTTGTTTTGTCACAAACAAAATCATTCCATCATCTGAAAATACTTTTCAAAATACATTTGACTTCTCAAACAATGTCTACAGCTCTTTAAATAGAAAATGGGTCATTGTTTGAGGGGGAGAGAATGTCAAATTTCTTTGTCATGATCAAATGAGCTTTAAAAAGAGAAAAAGAATTTAAACGATTATCTGTGCCTTATGTGTTACTTGTTTATGCCTTTAGGGTGTAGTTTGCTAAATTTAATGTGTTACGTGTTTTATTCCGTCAGGGTGTAGTTTGTCTAAATTATGTCTTAGGTAATGAGAGTATAAAACATTAAGGACCATGTTGTGCTATATGTTTAACTGTGAATATACCCTTATAAAACATACTTGTAAGAAAATAATAGTGTTAAGATAAGGGGCCAAAATGTTCAATAGTTAAATTGGATTAAAACAATACCACCCCCCAACCGGCCCTTCCTGTTCACGAACACTCAAACACACACGACAACACTGTTCAGTCGAAAAATCACATCATCAAGCTAACTCACTCCGTATCACTCGAAGGTATAAACTTAAACTTTGATTATCATCACCATAATCCAACTCGAATCCCAAAGGAATTGATAGTTTTCGCCATATTTTATCACAATTGCCCTAATTGTGAAATTAGGGTTCTTAAAAATTAAAATGTGGTTAAATCTTAAATTGATTGAGGGCTTTTGTTGTATTAGGTGTGATATATGTATAGGATAGTCAAGTGTTATTATTCGTTGTGATTTAATCCTGTTCTTGATTGTTTTGTGCTCGATTGAATAGATATATGCATAAATATTAAATGTTTGTGTGTGAAATTGTTATAATCATGGTTAACGAATGCTAGAATAGAGTTAACTGTTAGAGTCGATCTAGTACAAACTTAAGAAACCGAACGATCAAAATATGTATGAATCGAACGAGTATAAAACCATATGGACCGAACTAGTAACTTGTTGTGAATCGAACGAGTGTGTCCTAGTAAGGACCGATCGAGCATATGATAGTGAGGACCGAACGAATGACTACTTGTTTGGACCGAACGAGTGATTGCACACATGGACCGAACTAGTGAATCATCGTAAGGACCGAACGAGTGAGTACTAGTAAGGACCGAACGAGTAAATCATAGTGAGGACCGAACGAGTGAGTCCTAATGAGGACCGAACGAGTGAATCTAGTATGGGTCGAACGAGTGAATGTTTATTGAGGACCGAACGAGTGGATCAGGTATGAATCGAACGAGTGAATCATTGAAAGGACCGAACGAGTGACTATTTGCATGGACCTGAACGATGATGATGGTAGAGGAACCGAACGAATGTTTGCAAAAGTGGACCGAACAAGAGAAAGAAAGTGAGAACCGAACGAGAGACAATTAGTGAGGACCGAACGAGCATCTCATAGTAGGGACCGAACCACTGTATGAGTATATGGACCGAACAAGGGCTTGTTTAAATGGACCGAACGAGTGTCATTTAGTGAAAACCAAATCAGGTGGTTTTCTTTGAGGACCGACGATTGAGTTTATCAACACTTAACCAATTTTTTTTGACATAAACACTTTTAAATCAGATTTTTTCTAACAAAGTTTAAATTCAACAAATCTCTTAGTTTATAATAGACCAGTAAAAGCTTGACCAAACCAAGGTTAACTACATTTAACTAATTTGTTAGATAGGTGCCTTTGTCTTATACGCTATTAGTCTATCTAAGTAGATTGATCTTCAAAAGTGCTAAAAGTCATAAAGGTTCTCATGAATGAATGATTGTGTCTTCTTATAAACTGCACTCACTCTTTCTTAAACAGACTCATGGAAATCTCAATATGCGATCATATTGCTTTGGATGAATGCATTGGGGCTCCTGCCTGACAAGACTTAAATTTGGTAAACTAATCATCGCTTAAGCTCGGATGTTACATCAAAGTAAGCAACTCTTTCAAGTGGTCTACTGTGATGTGTTTAAAGCCACTCCTTTCGACAAGGCATCCAAGTAACTGCTGATGCACCAGAAGATCTATATGCAAGAACTTTGGCTCCGCTTATGTTCATAATCGAGAAAAATTTCCTTGTCAATTTAAGATGCATAACAAGAAGCACATACTCGGGGACTTGATCATTCAGAGACATTCTCAATTTTCCCTAAAGTCGGTAATAAGAAGGTTTGAAGAACCACCTCTTGAGAAGGAGATTCTCCGCCTTTCTAGCTAGTCGTGTCACTCCTGGAGAATAAGGAAGATCTCTGACGTTAAAGTCATAAAGTTGCATCAACCCTGGAGATCATTTTCTAGCTATCATCAACAAATGTCTTAGTGTAAACCAATCCTCTGACAGTCCACGTCATTCTCAAGCTCCAAAATCTTATGGGTATGTACAATAAGAAGAATGTTGATTATGCATATCTTCAGTGGGAGGACTTCATTTTCCATATAAGACAAATACGAAGAAGGGTCAATGCGATGTACTATCCTCGGTTTCACCAAGTTTAGTCGTCAACTTTGTCATGGGGAAAAAGAAAAAAAAAAGGGACCCCACAATTCCTCGAAAGAAACAAGGTCATTGGCACTATTGACCAAGATGACCCTAGTTTACAACAATCAATGTCATCGCAGGAATAAATACACATCAGTTGTTAACGGGCTATCTTTACCAACAAGATTTAACAAACGAGGACATCCGCATCTCGAATCATACACAAGAATATCATCCTATTGCTATCCCTCCGGAAAAATTCCTCACAAATCACGAAGAAAGGAAGTAGAAGAATGCTGATATAGATACCACTATTAGATGAAGCCATGCCCACAGTCCCAAAGAAAAAGAAAGAAAAAAAGTCTGGAAAGGAAAGCAGAAGACTACAGGAGTTGGAGACTATCTCTGAGGCGGATTTGACAGAGGCGGAGCAACTTAAAATAATCACAAAAGAAGCCCGTCAAAGAAACTCACATCTCAATAGCCAGAGGTTTCTGGTGCAGATTAAGGAACTGGTGTTACACCAGGTTCCCGAAAGCACCTGCTTATGACCTCTAGGATGATAATCTCTTGGAAATCCAAGTGACGATGATCAAGTATGATGAGAAAGCTCAAGACGATGAAGATGAAATAAAAATACGTTAATGAGACTATACAGGATGAATGACGATGATGATGAACATGACGAAGATGAGAAAAGCTCAAGATGAGATGATGTAGAAAAGACTGAATCAGAAGATGATGGGTGATGATTTCAATCATCCAAAGCTCACAACTCGATGATGAAGACTTAACACATAAAGAGGAAACTGATGAAGATGATACCTTCGATCCTACAATTCACACACCCTCTCATATTTCATCATCATCAAATGACGAAGATGAGTGACAAGTGAAGTTAAGGAACGATGTTAAGGAGCAAAGTACCGATAAAGATCTACATATGAAGAGTCAAGAAATGAGGCAATCGAAGATACCAATACCAATCTTGATTGGAAGAGATTAATTAAATGACAGATGTTATAATTACCACCAGGTTCAAGCAACCCAGGAAATTGAAGACACTCATGTGACCCTAACTCCGGTAAATCCTGATGGTCAACAACAAAGCTCTTCTGTATCATCTGGCTTCGTCTCCAACATGCTGAATCCAGAACAAGAGTACCGGTGGTTTGATAGATATTTTGTGACAACATACTGAAGCCACCTCTCTAATGATACTCCTGTAACAGACCATCATAGAGCCTATCCCTTTACTGCACAAACCAATCGCCTCACAACACCGAATCCTCTCACATTCAAATTCAACAACCACCAACAAATTCTGACACAGGCTACTACAACAAGCTCTCGCTAACAAAATCTTCCTAAACTTTGGCTTCGTTGTTTGGACTTTGATTCAGACTGAAAGCGTTAGAAGACAACTTCTCGGAACTCAGACAAACATCCAAAACTTTACATACTCTACAAGTTAAGTGGCGATATCTTCCACTTTGTACAATACTCTACACCGTTGATTTTTGTTGCGTATCAACGAATAATCGATCCTTCATGTAATTCCTTCAGTTCTTGCTTTGCGAAACGATTATCTTCAAATTTTGCTTCTTTTTTTGTTGCCATTTTTCTTATTTTTTCAATTTTTTCAAATCTAACTATATCGAAAAACGGAAAGATATTTTTCTCCATCTTCACGATCAAAATAATTTTCGATAATTCCTTTGACGGTCTTCTCTTTGGACACACAATAATTATGATGGGTGTAAAATCACATAACTTTTAGAATACAATATACATTCCCATTTGCAATTGCAAATTTCCACCGCACCAAATAGAAAATGACACAAGATTCGGGAAATATAAACTTTACACTTTAAGCAACTAGCAACTGTAAATTAAACTTAATTTAACAGGATAGGTTAAGGTTAAGGGTGTAACAAAACAAATAATTGGTGTAGTTCCTAAAGGATTGGCTCACAGGTGTTTTAGTGATCTTCACGTCTAAAAGAAAGATTGGAAAAGGGTTTTAACTGGAGGTTAACTAACCGATATGGATAGGCGATTTGGGTGTAATCCTAAAATTTACCAATTTAAACAAGTTACTCCAATTAAATCCATAATACTCATTATTGTGGTCTTGAGTGATATACCAAGCCAAGTTCTAAAGTCCACTACATCATGCGTCACACACAATTTTTGTGGAATTTGGTGTAAACATTGAAACGGAAAGGCTGAAACGAAAAGGCTGAATCCTCACAATGTCTAACAAGGGTTATTGTGTACGGGTTATGTAACATGCAATTTCACAAAAGTATGCTTGAATTTTTTTTAAATTTGAGCATAATTTAAGCATTTTAGTGTGAAAAATAGGACAAGTAAACATTCTAATTCCATCCCCCCACTTGAATTATACAACGTCCTCGTTGTATAGATAAAACATTAAAAATACGGGAATTAAAAAGAATTAGAATGAGAAACTCCCCTGATATTTGCTAGGTAGATTCTCCAAGTTGCGTTTATGAGTAAGATTGTGTGTTGAACAACCGTCTTAAGGTTTCAAGACTCCAACACTTCAAGATCTTCCAGATTTATAAATTATCCACCAATATTCGTCGATATTTCATTCACGAGGTCCTGTGTAAAATAGGAAAAACGTGCATTCCTATCTTGGCATCTACGGTTAATTTAAACTAAACTAAACAAACTAAATACGAGTCAGTCTGGTGGATACGCCGTATCAAATTAATGAATACGCCGTATTCCAGAACTGACAATAATGTTTTTAAAGTGCAATAAAAAATAAAGAATGATAACATCCAGACAATCAATACGTCGTATGGTATGGAGCGGATACGCCGTATTGATGTCTGGGAAGACAGCCTCGATAAATTAAATAACAATCCGGGTTATCTCCCGGGAAGCACTTTTATTTACAGCAAAGTCTTTAAGTTACACTTGTCTTCAGCTTCTCTTTACCATTCCATCTCATGCACGCTAACATGCCCGCGTATGAGCCATTCTTCCATTGACGGAACTCGGATAAAGTCAGGTCCTAGATTGAAAACTCCTTTGTAGAACCTCTTTAACTTTTAGAATGAGTGCGAGATCTCGTTCATCTTATCATGTTTACTTACCTTCAGCAATGGTGGGATTTTATTGCATTGCTTATTAGTGTGGTGTTTAAACCTCAGATGTAATCGCACCATTTGGTAAGTTACTTCATCATCACCATTGTAAACGGTAATCATTCCATCAAATCGTCTTGCTTTAATTCCAACTTCTCTTAAGAACGGTTCGCCAACAATAACATCGCCCATTCCTTCATCACGATAAGCATCCATATCTTCCAAAACTGCAAAGTCAGTCACAACAAAAAAGGTTCCAACAAAAATAGGCACATTCATTAAGGCTCCTACAACATTATCCCCTTTGTACACCATCTTATCTTTCATTATAGAGTTATGAAACTTTTTGGACATCACATTGACGTACAATAACGGGAAGAAGTTGACGTGTGTAAATTCAAATCCTATCATGCATGAAAACTTTAAGTTGTGGGCACAGTCTATGTAGATTTTCTTATCATTGTCGTAATAACTAGGGTAATCATCAATTCCAGTATCAAGATTTTCATCCCTAGTTCTAAATTCCTTAATTACCTCACATTCCTCAATGGTAGGCTTTAAATCATCACCTTAATTTCTCCTAAGCTCAAATGGTTCATTTAGATCATTTAGTTTGATGTAATATCCATTCAAAGGGTCTAATGGTATATTAATCACCAAAGTCTCTCCCATTAGCCTAGCTTCTAAATTAGGTTTCATTCTTTCTCTTAAACTTAGCATGTAGTCCCTCTTAATTAAACTACTAACAGGTTTAACACTTTTGAAAATAATCTTTTCTTCCATAAGTCTTAAAGTAGTCTTTCTTTTGTAAACATCAATTTTAGCATGGGCGGTAGACAAAAATGGTCTTCCAAGGATCAAGGGCACTTTGACATCCTCGCGCATATCTAGAATTATAAAGTCTACGGGCAAAGTAAATTTACCAATTCTTACTAGTACATTTTCAGCAATTCCTTTTGGATATTTTACTGTCCTATCCGCTAATTCCACTATTAGCTTAGTGTAAGCTAATTCGCCTAATCCTAAGTTAAGGTAGGTCAAGAGATGCATAACACTAACGCTAGATCTAAGTCAACAAGGGCATTATCAAAGCAAACATTATTAATAAAGCAAGGTAAAGTGAAACTCCCTGGGCCTTTCTCCTTTTGGGGTATGGATTCATCGATTTGTGAAGCTTTAGAGTAAGCTTTCGAGAACTATGGTCCATATGATCCCTTCTTTCCATCACAGTAGTAACCATTCAAACGACTTAGAAATGGAATCATCATTTGTCTTATCTCGTACATGAGTGTATGGTTCTGTCTAGAGTATATGGCGTATTGGGGAGATCCAATACGGCGTATCGGGTGTGAATTAGCTTCAATAGTAGTCGAGATTGACTTGACTTGATCTCTCGGGTTCGTTTTAGTCGAGCTAGGTAAACTTCCAAATCCTCTCTCCTGTAGTACCTTGCTCATTTGCCCGATTTGTATCTCTAATGTTTTAATTGATGCTCCTAGGTTCCTTATGGCAGCGTCCGTTGAAGCTTGGATTTCTTTAATCAAGTTAGAGTTTTCCTCGTGTCTCTTTGCCGATTCTCCCATAAATTTTCTCAAGGTATCTTCCGTTGATTGCCTTAGTTCATGGTAGACCGAAACAACTGGGTTTTTAGTTGAGTAGTGGAACAACTAAAAATTCGTAAGTTTAGTGAGTCCTCCGAACAATTGGTTTGTGTTAGTATCCCGACAATGGGTTTTAGTTAGGTACTCGAATCAAATTGATTGTTAAGGATAACTCAGAATCAACTGTCTTCTAGTTGAACCGAACAACTCTTCCCTAGTTGGAAGAGCGAACAACTAACCGAACAACTCTAGTTTTGATGTACAGAATTTTTTCGCGTTTATTTCTTTGACGCGTAGGATAATATCTCATGAAACTTGATCTTATTTTCTCGCTGGTTTTGTATCAAGAATTGTATATATTCCCGTGTAGTTTCATGAGTGTAAAATCACTTGTAAAGAGATAGAACTTAATCTTAATGCACAATTTCCTGTCTAACCACCTCGTTTTCGCTGATACAAACAAGTATTCTGCTGTAACGTTACGAGTTCTAGCAGAAATGATCGAACTATTGTGACAGAGCAGGATTCACTTTTTCGGGTGCTGAACAGACCGTTCCACCGTGTATGTTATGGAATAAGTATATGTATCGACTCTTTGGAAATTGATATTGAGGGTTGATACATGAATGATAGACAAAGATGAGACGAGGTGATCCTTGAGAACGAATGAAAAAATTGTCCACTCATCATTGGCTCCGTGATATTGCAGAAATATGGAGTGGACTTGACCAAAGGTAAAATATTCTGAGTTACAGCTACGAAGCAGTTGCAAGCTAATTGTGATATCAAGGGCAGACAAGTTATCATTCTCCAAGGATGTACGCGACCAGTGGTTCATAGTGAATTGGTTAGATCATAAAGTCGCCAAGGAAGCCTTTAGGAGTAAGAATTCATCTTCTCATGCTAGGAACGTCAATTGGACTCGAAATACAGGGAAAGGAGAGGTAAAGTCTTTTTGATGGAATTCGATTAAGTTTTGCTTATAAGAAGGAGGGAGTAAGAAACTACTCAGAGATTTCTACTTTGAGATTTTTCTCAATCTGCTACTGCTTATATGGACATAAACGTGATCTATATATGAATAATGGAACAATTTCAAGTGAAACAATATGTTTTTGATACTCTTCCTCCTGTAGTGGAGGCAAAATTTGTGGTACAGATGTCATACTGGTCTTGGGATTTCACGATAACTACATTATTGATCAACTTCTGCTTACTTGGGAGACAACAGAGTTTCATGAAAATTGAAGTTCGTTTAAATGCTTGAAACTGCAAATTCAAGATCGCATTGCTGTTGGTTGCAAACCTATTAGATGACGTAGTCTCCTTAATCAAAATCATCAAAATTCACACCTCAAAACTCTTAATATTCAACCAACAAAGTTCACTATATAGTCTCCATAAACATGGGTTCACCGTATCTGTCTCATTAAATACTCAAATAATCAATTCATCAACATCCTTCTTTTAGAATCACGTATCTGATCCAACTGATATCAATTCATCTAGTTCAGCCACACAATGTTTATCTCTATCATCAATCCAGTCCCTCATGTTGGAATAGGCTCCCACTGTTAAACCAACAACCTTTGAATTTTTCGCCTAACATTGAATCAAGTTAATTGTTCCAGATGTTCCAGTAAGGTGTATGATCCCATTGATTGCTCTAAGTCGAATGTCTCATGATGTCTTTCTTGGACTGCTGTTGTCACTTTACCGCTATCCTACTAACCAATACCAGCATGAGGAATTCATCAAACCCTAGCAACATGGTACCATTATGTGAGAGAGTGACCTTAGAAACCAATTCAGCAAGAGACAAAACTTCTCTTTGCTCAAGGGGTAACAATATGAGACCTACACTTCAGGAGCAAGTAGAAGCAATTATGGGAAACAAAGGACTGTTATTTGTTACAACTGCAAGAGGGAAGGACACATGTCCAAATAGTGCACTAAATCTAAAAGGAAACGGGATGATTCTTGGTTTAAGGATAAAGTGTTGCTGGTTCACAGCCAAGCAAAATGAATCAGAATTCTACACTGAGGAAGAGTTGCAATTTTGGTAAATCCAGGAATAGCAGAAGGTCGAAGCCATACAGACTGTCAATTATAATAATCGCTGCTTATCAAAGCCGATGGTGTTGGTTGCATATGGATCTAATTGTGATCGAGAACTCAATAGACTGCCCGATAAGTTTGTGTTCATGGCGAAAATTTATTCATTATGGTTCAGATGCTTTCGTTGAGGTACATAATCATGATATAATGTGGATAAAACACTTGATTATTTCAAGCTGTGCAGGCGATGCCGTCTTCTGAACATGTCAAATGTTGTGACCATTTCCGAGACTAAATATAAACACTGTTGATAGCGTAAGTCTTCCTTGTATTCTCTAGTATGTGATTGCATCACAACAGGAAGTCTTTTCAGAATTCTCTAACTCTTCTACAAACAGATTCACTGAATTATCTGCTGATTGAGTACAAACTGAGAAACCCAAGTAGTTTATATGTTGTACAGAGATAAATCTGGACAATGTAAGAAAGTGTCTCAATGATACTCTTATAAGTGGCCGGAGACTGGAAAGATGTAATGAACAAGTTAGAAAAGGGTTTTGGAGAAGAGGGACAAAATGTTGATTTGTGAAAGAGTAATGATAACATGTTAGAGGATTCTAGTGAACAGTCCTGTAGAGAGATTGATCGTCTTAAACACACTCTTTCCTAAATACTCTGTTGTAAGAAAGAGGAAAGTGAATCTTTTGAATGCAAACATATTAGTCTCTTACTCAAAAATAGATTTTAAGGAAGAAGTAAGAATCTGAGAAACATTGTAGAGAGAATTGCTTTATTAAAAAGGAGGATCGAAATAGCTATAGAAGTAATATTGTTTTTAAAAGAGATCAATTGCGACAAGAACTGTTCACATGTTGACGAACCCAGTTTTTCTGATATCATACCACAATACAGAGGTTTTCAAAATCCTTTTATATTAAAGAAAGCTCAGTAGTTAGAACCAAAGCTTTAGTGATGGTTATGTTCATTAAGAATACTGTGCTATTGTGATTCCTGACTCAGAAGAGACCCTAATGCTTGCTGAAGAAAGTCGTTCAAAATTTGCTTTTAAAATAAAAGGATCTATGATGTTAGAAAAGAAAGTTATACTATAAAAGTCCAATTGATGCATGCTCTTAACCTAACTTTCTCAAGTTTTTGAAACACGATTTGTTCCTACAAACTTAAAATTATCTTCTAAACAAGACCTTTTGTCTCAGAAATTCTGTGGAATTCTGTAGATGCCACTCTTTTTTCTAGAGACCCACCAAGTTGAGGTTCTTAAATGAACTTCCTAAAGTCAGCATGGATGTAATATGTGTTTGAAGAAAACTAAAGTACCAATCTTGGCTGGTTTTTGACGTGGTTGTCAGATAAGAAAGAACTCATGGCAATAACTATCGCATTGTGAGGGGACTATCGTGCGGGGTTTGAACTCATACAAAGAGCTTGTGATTTAGGGATGAAATAATTCGCTATTTGTACACAAATAGCTCTGAAGGACTTGGTTCAAACACATTCGACATCAATATTGAATGATGAACTTTCTGAAGTCCAAATAAGTGTCGTTTATTCAAATGGAACAGGTGTGGGAACAACTGTTTAGAGTTAAAAAACTTTGAAGTGAAATGAATCAAGTTTTGAGACGAAAACGCGAATGACTTTGGAAACAAGTCATTAACGCATAAGATATTGTGAACATCATAATGATTTCTTTGTGGATTATGATTTATTTGAATGTGCATGAAAGTAAAACGTTGTGCCCACATATACTCTCCACCAGATCTACCACCACCATGAGCATGTAACCCATCCCGAATACACACTATAACTATCATATCTCTTTCCCTTGCATCGCAGAACTCTGTATTTCAAGTGCCACTACATCAATCACTCTCATCTCTCAAGACCGTTTAAACACCATAACACCCAATCACCCACAGACCATTAACCAATGTTCCACAATCCCCCATAAATAAGATTATATGATAGTCGCTCACCCCCCCTGATCACACAGTAGAAATATGTATGTCTCAATTCACGCGCCAAAATCAGAGGCTCTAACCCAACCAGCGACACCCCCGACTCCCAATCTATCCTCCTCTTCCAACCACTACACAAAAGATCCTCCTGATCACAGTTTTGATAAAAAAGATTTTCGAAATATAAGATGAATTGAGAAAAATGCTCACATCTGGTCCTAGAGAATGAAAGATTGAAAGACGACGGGTCGATGAAAGAGAGTTGGAAAAAGAGAAATATAATCTCTAAGTGGAGAAAAAATACCAAAGGAAAGAATTAAAAGGACTTGGAGAGGAGTGTATTGCAATCCACGTTAAGATATTGGAATTGGACTGGATCATATTGTAGGTGTGTGTCAGATAAAGTTGTTGCCTTTTATAGTAATAGAGGAGTTGGAGAGAATGAATGAGAATTTGGATCTTTGAGATAGATCTTGAGGGCCTATATCCTATATAGCAGCTCTTTTGATGACTTGATTTAAAACCAGCAGGGTTATGTCGATCCGCGGAGGAAGAAGCATAATAGTCCTTGATGATTTAATTAACTGACTGTTGTGCAATCTATAAAGCATGTTGGGAAGGTTCATTCGCCTTTTTTAAATCGCTATGTCTTCAGGAACAAAAAGTTTTTTGGTAATTGAGCTCGACAAGGGGAATCGATTTAAGGAAGATGCTTAAAGGAAAAAAGCTCTAGTGATAATGGTGTTACAGACAAAACACACTATTATCATAGCTAGGCTTGTGTATCTAAAATTGATGTTTTGTAGAACCAAAATGAACCCCTAAAATTGGTTGAATAAAAAATGGACTAGGCTCACTATCTGCCTAATGTTAAGCACACGTGGCAGGATATGTGAAGAAAAAGCTTTTGCAAGTTCTTTGGCATGCTTAGTTGAAATGTATAAATCAAAATTATCCTCTAGATTTTTCCTTTTGACTTTTCTGCGCTGTTTAGGTATACTCTATAAACGTATAGGAGATGCTTACAAACATCAGTAAAACTTGCCCTAGCTTCAACTATTTTTGGTATTTAAATTAGTTGTGCTATATATTTTGTTTGCTAGATCCCAGAAAGAACAATGAAAGAATAGAGTTAGATTCACTGAGCCCGTCACATCACTCAGGATAACACGCAAACATCTAAATAGAGAGACGCTTTTTCCGCGTATCGAATTAGTTTTCTAACAAACATATGTTGTCTTCTGTACAGGAGTGTAGTAGAAACTCTTCTACATAGTTTACAAGAAAGATAAGGATTCGCGGAACGCGACAACAAGTAGAACTCTAAAGGATATAAAAGTAGAGAAGCCGCACCCAAGAGGACGTTAATTTTGAATATAGTTTGAGAAAAGTCCGAGAAGATAATAACTATGGTTGGTGAACGATGAAAGGAAGCTGCGGAGATATAATGTGCAGGCATTCAAAGCATTAATGTGAATTTTGAACTCCTTTACGTGTTTATGTGTAATGGTTGCTATGACTTTTCTGTAATAAGTGTCTATGATTGTGGTGTTTACTCTAATCTTGGCTTTGGCAATGATGTTGGAATGTCATACTAAGAATCTTAATCTGTGGTTAGAAAAAGTTAAAAGAGAAAAGTTTAGAAAAACCAATAGGAGAGAATAAGGTGTTTCACGCGCATAATGTTATGAATAGGATATGGTCGTGCGCCTTTAACTAGGATAACCACTACTGCTGAAGTGCCCCCTAGGAAACCAACTGATCTAGAAAGTGATACACCTAAACCTGTGGTAACATTGGTTTACTCAAGGAAACCTAAGAAATCTAAAACAAATGTTCCCGTTAGCAAACCTAAGAATATTAAATCTTTATCTGCTAACAAAAAGGAACCCAATAAATCTTGGGGATCGTATAGTTTCTGATTGTTTCATCTTCCTTAAAAATTTTTTTTTTTCCTTGATGAATGCAGGTCGTCCAAATTCTTCTCTGGTATTTGGACTCTGGCTGCTCCAAGCATATGACCAAAGATCCCTCTCAGCTCACCAATTTCGTCAATAAATTTTTGGGTTTACTACTTATTAGATTGGGAATGTTATGATTTCAAGGGTTTACTACGGGGAAGGACTTGGTCACAACTTATTCTCTGTTAGGCAATTTTGTGATTCGAACCTTGAAGTTGCTTTTCGTCAACACACCTGCTTCATTCGTAATCTAGAAGGTGTTGATCTGTTGACTGGATCTCGAGGAAACAATCTGTATACTTTGTCTCTTAGAGATATGATGTCGTCCTCTCCTATATGTCTCTTGTCAAAAGCCTCAAAGACTAAGTCCTGGCTATGGCACCAACGTCTATCTCATCTAAACTTTGGTGCAATCAACCATTTAGCTAGACACGGTCTTGTTCGAGGTCTCTTGAATTGCTTTTCATCAACACACATGCTTCAATCGTAATCTAGAAGGTGTTGATCTATTGACTGGGTAAATACTCTCGGATCCCCCCCCCCCCCCCCCCCCGCCCGCCATCCCCACCAACACCTGTGTACTCTATCCTCTTTGGCGATATGCATGCCTTCCTCCTCCTTATATGTCCTCTTGTCAAAAAAGCCCTCAAGACTAAGGTCCTGGCTATCGGCACCAACGTCTCTATTCTCATCCCTGAACTTTGGCCTCCCCGCCCCCCCCATAGATATCAGATATAGAAGAGATGAGAGACGAACCGGTCGATGTTCGAGGTTCCTTATAGCTAAATTTGAAAAGGACATTCTGTTGTTCATGTCTTGTGCACATGAGCAAAAAGCAAGAAGAAACCCCATCCAAACTAAATTCTGAAGACACTATGAACGAAGAAAAAACTCTATTCTCTTGCACATAGATCTTTGTGGACCCAATGCGGTATCGCAAGGTGTTAATGGATAAATGAAGTACATCTGTCATTGTTGATGATTACTCTCGATTTACATGGGTAAAATGCTTAAGGTCAAAAGATGAAGCTCCAGATTTCATAATCAAGTTTCTCAAGATGATCCAAGTGCGGCTTAAAGTACCTGTCCGACGAATCAGAACAGATAATGGAACTGAATTTGTTAATCAAACTTTGCGTGAATATTATGAGAAGGTTGGCATCTCTCATGAAACATCTGTTGCTCGCTCTCCACAGCAAAATGGTGTCGTTGAAAGACGTAATCGTACGCTAATTGAAGCTGCCCGCACAATGTTGATTTATGCAAAAGCTCCGTTATTCTTATGGGCAGAAGCAGTTGCTACCGCATGTTACACCCAAAATCGTTCCATCATACGTCTTCGTCACGGCAAAACACCATATGAGCTTTTACATGACAAACTTCCCGACTTATCATTTTTCCATGTATTTGGTGCACTCTGCTATCCGACAAATGATAGTGAGAACTTGGGTAAGTTACAACCGAAAGCTGATATTGGTATTTTCATTGGCTATGCACCCACAAAGAAAGCATTTTGAATTTACAACCGACGTACCAGACGAATCATTAAAATAATTCATGTAGATTTTGATGAGCTGACAGCGATGGCTTCTGAACACAGCAGTTTAGAACCCACACTTCATGAAATGACTCCTACAACAATCAGTTCAGGACTCGTGCCAAACCCTCCTCCTTCAACACCATTTGTACCACCTTCAAGAACTGATTGGGATATTTTGTTTCAACCACTGTTTGATGAATTACTCAACCCTCCATCAAGTGTTGATCGCCCAGCCCCTGAAGTCATTGCTCTAATTGCTGAAGTAGTAGCTCCAGAACCCGTTGTATCAACCGGATCACCTTCCTCAACAACTGTTAACCAAGATGCACCATAACCTAGTAACTCACAACCCAAAACTCAATCTCTTGTCATTTCTAACGATGTTGAAGAAGAAAATCATGACTTAGATGTTGCACAGATGAATAACAATCCATTCTTTGGCATTCCAGTTCCATAAAACAGAAATGATTCTGATGCATCTTCTTTGGATGTTATTCCTACTGTTGTGCACACTGCTGCTCCTTACTCAGAACACGTTACCAAATGGACCAAGGATCATCCTTTAGATAACATCATCGGTGAACTCAAAAGACCCGTTTACATAAGACTCCAACTCCATGAACAAGCCTTATTTTGTTACTATAATGCTTTTCTTTCATCAGTTGAACCTAAGACTTATAAAGACGCATTAACTCAATCATGTTGGATTGAAGAAATGCAAGAGGAGCTGAATGAATTTAAACGTCTTGAAGTCTGGGAACTCGTTCCTTGTCCAGATAAAGTGATGGTCATTACTTTAAAATGGATTTATAAGGTAAAACTTGATGAAATGGGAGGAATTTTGAAAAATAAGGCTCGCTTGGTTGCTCGTGGTTACCGTCAAGAAGAGGAAATTGATTTTGAGGAATCTTTTGCTCCAGTGGATAAACTTGATGCTATTCGAATTTTCCTCGCATATGCTGCTCACATGAATATGATTGTCTACCAAAAGGATGTTAAGACGGCATTCTTGAACGGCATTCTTGAACGGCATTCTGTGCGAAGAAGTTTATTTCAGCCAACCAAACTGGTTTGTGGATCAAGACAATCCGAATCATGTGTATAAGCTTAAGAAGGCTCTTTATAGGTTGAAAAGAGCTCCTCACGCATGGTACGATCTATTGTCGAAGTTTCTACTCTCTCGGGAATTCTCTAAAGGAACCGCGGATCCCACATTGTTCATCAGAAGAAAAGGCAAAGATATTCTCCTGGTACAAATCTATGTTGATGATATAATCTTTGCGTCTAC
>BQNB010012788.1:0-63568 GCA_026074375.1 Tanacetum coccineum | reverse complement strand
ATGATCTTGGGTCATGTTATTATATACCCGTTATTAGTAATAATTGCAATGAATCATAGTAACAATGTATTATCCCGTTATTTCCTTGTTTGGTCTGATTGGTCTTGTTCTCATATCACCAACACATTATCATCCAAAGTCAATTTAACGACTCGAAGAGCTCATAAATCAACATATTAACATCCAAAGTCAATTTAATGACTTGAAGAGCTCATAATATCAACATATTAACATCCCAAAGTCAATTTAACGACTTGAAATCAAATTTAATGACTTGTAGGATTTATGACACTAACACACTATCATCCAAAGTCAATTTAACGACTTGAAGAGCTCATAATATCAACATATTAACATCTCAAAGTCAATTTAACGACTTGTAGGATTTATGACACTAACACATTATCATCCAAAGTCAATTTAACGACTCTAAGAGCTCATAATATCAACATATTAACATCCCAAAGTCAATTTAACGACTTGAAGTCAAATTTAACGACTTGTAGGATTTATGACACTAATACATTATCATCCAAAGTCAATTTAACAACTTGAAGAGCTCATAATATCAACATATTAACATCCCAACGTTAATTTAATGACTTGTAGGATTTATGACACTAACACATTATCATCCAAAGTCAATTTAACGACTTGAAGAGCTCATAATATCAACATATTAACATCCCAACGTTAATTTAACGACTTGTAGGATTTATGACACTAACACATTATCATCCAAAGTCAATTTAACGACTTGAAGTCAAATTTAACGACTTGTAGGATTTATAATATTAACACATTAATATCCAAAGTCAATTTAACGACTTGAAGTCAAATTTAATGACTTGTAGGATAGATAACTTAGACAGCAATTATAATGATATGTCAAGATAGCATGTAATTTGGAAAACACTTGTATTTGTAATTTATAGCAGGTATACCCCTCACGGGTTTATGAAAAGATTGAAATGCGAGGCTATGAATTCACTAAGTCTTTGAAAAGTAATCACGTTGTTATAAGATAAACGAGTATGTAAAAGAGTTTGTAGCAAGCATGTATCCCCCTTGCGGGTTTATAAAACATGTAAATAAGTAAAGGCGAGGTTATGAATCTGAATAAATATGTCAAGTCTTAGGTAGATTGTACTCACGCATCCTGAGTAAATATTTACAAAACAAGTCTGAGTAAACATGTAAATAGTAAACAGCGTTTAATTTTCATACGTCATCTTAGGGTTTAGAAGTATACGATAAACGCTTTAGAGCCGTTTTGATATAACGTTGCGATGGTACATTATAAGGAATAATGTACTTCGGTAAAAGGATATGACGATATTGACTTGACATGTTATGATGTTTGCTTGACATATATGAAGATAGGATGACATAGATAGGTTGCGTGAGCTCATCTACTTTAGTTATGTAAGTTACATGACTTATGAGATATTGACAATTGCAAAGTAATGTAATAAAACGAAAAAATTTCCCCGTATAATTGTGATCATAGTAAAATAGGTTGATGAAAATTTTGGGTTGTTATAGTCTCCACCCCTTACAGAAATCTCGTCCCGAGATTTAGTTGAAAGTTGTAGTGGTATTGTTTGGGAATAGATGTAGGTACTGGGCATGAATTTAATTTTTATGTTAGGCTAATCTCAGGACACAAGTCCAACGTGTGTGATGCATTTATAAATTATGTTGCGCCAACATAACTATAATTACTCCTTTAACGTCTTACTTACTTCCAAGGCCACACCTCTTGATGACAGCCAATAGAATTTCTTCAGATCCTGATAGAACCTGGGTGGATGGGATACTTTGATTTACAAAACCTGTGGGTTATGTGCCTACCACGCTTCGGCTGCGCCACTCTAATCGTAAAGAATCGTTATTCATTAACTTTTGAAAGTTAATATCGAATAAGAATGCTAATCACATGGGATACAAATTTTGAAATGAACAGATGATGATGCGCTAATAATGATAATGAAAATGTAATATATGTTAATTGATTAAGAACGATGACAGAAACTTGGTTTGTACATATGTTATATACTTAAGCCTATTTTATTTATAAATTGTCACTTACATCAAAGAAGCGTCACTCCTTGTAATGAGATTTTTATAAACCATAGTTTCGGAGATTAATAATTTCCTTATTCAAATGATGAAGTGGCTAATTCATTTCAATAAGATGAATCTATAAATTGTCTTACACCTAAGCTAAAAAACATGATATGGTAATGTGTAGATAATGATATGATCATGAATTGATTGTTTTTTATACAGTACGCATCATATAATCAAGGATGTCTAATTTATGTTTCAAAGGTCTTGAGAAGAGTATTCAGAGTTGAAACATAATAGAATTCGATAAACATGATGTCGAATTTTGATCTCATCAGATAAACAAGCATGTAAAGGGAGATCATTTACTTTCATTATTTCATGGATAACTTTACATATGAAACTCTAGAAAGAGTTGATACTTAAGCTGCGTTATCTCGTAGTAAAAGTAACAAATGACAAGGATTGTAGCTTGATGATTGGGGTTTTCAGATTGGAGAAGATTCTGATGAAACTTGAATATCCTCGAGAGTTGTTTCTAGGGTAGGAATTCTAAAGTGAACAAAAGCAAGCTCATCTCTAAGTATGCTTTCCTGTGGCCTAATTATTTTCTTTTGAGCGTGATTTACATAATGTCTTTCGACAAGCATTACAAATTATGGATACTGCTTGTAGATCATTTCTAGTGGTTGGTCTTTTGTTTTTACAGTACTTGGTCTGGTGGCCTATCTTGTTGCAAACCTGACACTTGACATTGCAAGGTCATGTGTGATGTAGTCTACATTTTTTACACAAGGGAAGGTTTCCAGTATACCTATTGGTGGCAGCATAAGTCTTGAAGGCTTCTTGTCTCTTTATGCTATTGTGGTATGGTATTCATTGTTCTGAGATTGTTATTGTTGTGCGTATCTTGGTAGTTGTTGTGATTGTGCTTGTTTGGAGTGGGTGATTTATTGTTGTTCAATTGGGATAGTCGGCGGCGTTGTGGGTGTTTCTTCACATCTTTATCTCACCGTCTTGGTTTCTTGCCACAGAATCTCAGCCTTTATTACGTCTGATCCATTAATCTATGGGCTATGTTGATGACTTCCTAACATAGTTTGAGGACTTCGAGGCAGTAACTATTTCCTTCCAATACTTACATGGGTAATTACAATAATGAAGTACTTCCAATAGTTTTTCCCCACCCCCACGGCGTTTGGTTCCATGTTTTGGGATAAGGACGGCTAATTCCTGAATCTCCTAATGTAAGTCTTAAGATTATTTCCTTTCACAACCAAGTTGTAAAAGTCGTCTTCCATCTTCTTGACTTCAGTCTGATGGCAATATTATTGGTTAAGAGTCCTTTCAATTCGGTTCCAAGTGATCCAATGGCTTGATGTCTATTCAATAGGTTTGAGCGTATGATATAATTCACTCCAAGATAGGGCATCATCGGTTAAGGTACCGGTAGCAAATGTCACTTTGTTTTCCTCAGCACAGTTGCCTACGGAAAATATGATTCTAGTCCGCTCAACCAGCGAATGAGTGTCAACTGCTCCTTTCGTACTATTGAAGTAGAAAGGTTGACAGCTAACAAACTCTTTATAGTTTCCATTTTTGCTACAGGAGTTCCAGTAGGTCTGGTGTTCAGTTGGTATAGCACTTGCCATTGATGTAGCTTGTGCTTTCAGAGCTGAGGAAATGCCATCATTAATTAGTTGCTGGATGGCAGCTAAAGTTATGGCTGGTGTTTCAGATGTTGACGTCCTTTTGGGAGGCATTCTATCAACAGAGGATAACACGTAGTAAGAATGATATCATAAGTTTTGAAAAGTAATAAAAGAGAATGTGATGCTTAAAATGCTTAAAGAGTGATGCTTATTTTTGAATTTTAAGCACTTAGAGGTATGATATAGTCGGAGATAAATGATGCAATGATGGAGATGATGATGAAAGAGAGATAAGTTGGAAATAATAAGGTACGAAACGGGATTGCCTTTATTATAATAACCTTGCTTTTTACTGTTACATAGTCAAGATTTGACAAGCGTTTTTATTTATACCACACATCCCGTGGCTAGGATAAATACCTATAACTTGTCTAAGAGCTTTGTTGATTTGAAACGGTAGATGACATCTAAAGATCTCCTGATCGTTTGGTGTCGAGATTTAAAACAAAATTCATACTTTGATTTTCTAAGTATATACAACCCTATACACAACATACTTAAGGTATTCTAAGGTGTTGGGAAGCATTGGTTCATCATTTTCAAGTAATAAGAAGAAAAAGGAAAGATTAGGGTTTTGGAAACCTAATCTAGGGTTATAAGCTTGGAAGCTTTGTTTTTGAATCTAAACACGGGTTTAGAACTTATTTCACATCTCTTACATCATTACTAAGGTTTTCTTAAATCCTTTATACTTTTATTTCTTATGATTTTATGTATTACATGTTAAATATAGCCATAATCACCACTAATGACTTTTGAATATGTAAAATGAGTTTTTATTTGAGTTTATCAATTTATACACTTATTCTTATGTCATATGGTCCTATATATCATGGAAAAGTAAAAATAAAAGTATGTTAACCTATGGATTAAGTATAAACATGTTTAGGTTAAATTAGGGTTTTATAATGTTTCTTAAACTTCACATGTGAAAATAATGAAAGTAAAAGGGTTAAACTTGTTACAATGAAATTATAAGGACTAGGGATGATATTAGACTTTATTATAAGTACCACATATGTAAAATATGGTTATAAGAGTTTTTATAGTAAACTACTAACTTAAATAATACATAAAAACAAGTTTTTATAAAGTTATCCACTTAAATACATATGGGCTGTTTTAATTCGAATCTTAGGCAGTAGCTTTTGATATTTTAAAGTTATAATACGCCTCATGACGATTCCATAATGATAAGAAACTTGAAAAACCGATCTATAACGAAAAAGATACGTTAAAAAACGAGTTTTTTCGACTATAAAAACTTTTATAAAACTATTTTTATAAAAGTTACTATTCATTACAGCAAACTTTTCTTTTTAAACCTCTAAAAATATGTTATAACTTTTGATTACGAGATCGTACACGCTCATGAAGTCGTTATAAACGGAACGATACGAATAAACTTCGACGTTTTCGATAATTTAAAGTTTATTTAAAAGTAATTTTATAAACTTTTATGAACAGTAAAAATCCCATATCATCAGTGGTAATTTGTGAGATATTATAAATCTTTTAATAACATGAACGTACTCGAAGGAATCACAAAATCGGAGTTAAAACGAATACGTTATGCGAATACTATGTTTTACGCTAATTAAAACTTAAAACGGACAAATGAAGCGTCCTATGAACAGTAATTTTCTACTATTCATCACAGATTTTTTAAAACTTTCAAAATGTACATGATTTGTCGGCTTCGTCTTACACGAAGTACGGGTGGAGTGAAGAAACGCGAGCAACGGGTTTTACGACAAGTTAGGTCATTTTACGAAAAAGTATATGTATAAACGATTTCACTTATATATTTTATTTTACTTAAAAAAGGATTAGTCGGTGATTATGCTATATAGAATATGGACGTGGTTTCAAAGTGTTATATTTTAATCAATATCTGGATATGTTAAGCACGTCAAGCATTAATTAAAGTTATGTCTTGTAATGTTTTGAATGTGTTTTTATACTTTTTCAAAATGTTACATTTCAGACCCTTGAGTTTGAAAAGTGGCAAAATATACCCTTGGAGTTTGCACTTTTACGACTTTGGTCCTTCAACTTTTAAGGATATACTAAATAAACCTTGCACTTTAAAAAGTGACATAATAAACCCCTGTAGTTATAACTTTGATAAAATGACATTTTTAGTCCTTTTTGTTATAAGTTTTCAAAAATTATGATATATACCCCTTGCATGGATAATATTTACAAAACATGTCCAAATTGCCATGCAAGCTTATTTTAACATTTCAATAGACATTTATAAGTTATAATAAACTAAAATATGAAGATTTAACATGTCGAAAGTTTAAAATAATGATCCGTTAAGCTAGGAAGCGAAACGGGTCAAATTAGGGTTTCAAAACAAAAACGCGCGGGTTTTAAGTTTAAATTATTTCAAGACTTATCAAAGAACTTATTATAATGTTAGTTAAGCTTATTGGGATAGATTATAACAAAAGTTTATAAGTTTAGCTTATAGATTAAGAAAAAACATAAAATTAGGGTTTCATGAGTTCGGTTTGGATCAAAAAGATAAAACACATATGTTTTTGAGTTCAAAGCTTTATATGATGATTTAAGCATGATCATATGAACATTATGAAGGTATGAAAACAGAATATAAGCTTAGATAACCTGGTCTTGAGCTTATGGCTTGGAAATGGGTCGGAATCGGGACTTTCGGCTTCGTACGCCTAGAATAACGACTCCGGGGCTTCGTTTCTTGGTTTCTTTTGCTTCCTTTCTATACTTAAGCCTTCTTAAGATCACTTAGGATCTATTAGAGTAAAGGATTGCTTCTATAATGGGTATGAGATAAGAGAGTGGGGGATGAAGAAAAATGAAGTGTTTAGGTTGCTATTTATAGTCAAATGACCCTTAGAGCTCAAGGTAAGCTTTCAATCTGAGTTAGGACACATAAGAGGTCTATAATATGATGAGGAGAAGCTAGTAGATGTGGTGGTTAAGCTAGAAACTAGCTTGAATGAGGTGTGTACCTCTTTTGATGCCGTGGCTAAAATGGAAGAAACAAGAAGATCATGTGCAATTTTATACAATATAAGATGAAGATATTTGAAGAGAGGTGCTTGTAAGCTGCTTAGGAATGAAGGAGCTTAGTCATTGAGGTGCTTGATTGCAAAAAGATTAGTTAAAATGGTTCATTTTGCAAGGGTTTTGATTTCGGGTTCATTAGGGCTCAATTAGGGTTTTCAAGCTTGGATTTCTTGTATATTTGATTAGGAATGATAGGTTACTGGTCCTAAGACTTATATTAAGGATTAATAACAAGAATTGATAGGTGGTTCGGGTTTAAAATGGGTGAAAACGAGTAAACGGGTCAAATGTTCCAATTAGGGCACAATTAGGGTTTTCTAGATTTATTTCTTGTACATTGTTGTTAATATGGTGAAATGATGATGGAAAGTGATTGAGAATGTTGTAATTTATGTTATTACAACTTATTTGAGAGTTGGTTTGGGTTTACATTAGGCAAAAATGAAGAAACGACTCATGGTTTAGAAACTAGCTCGGTTCTAGGGTTTAGGGTTTTGAATTAGGGTTTTGAGTGTAAAAATAGGTATGAAAGCTTATGAACAGAATAATTAGGATTTACACATTGTATAATGAGTGTAGTAGCTTGTACTCAAGTGGTGGTGAAGAAATTAGAACAAAAACGGAGGTAAAACGGCTATTTTGGAGATCATGCTTAATGACTTGTACATTGAGCTTTTAATGACTTGTACTTTGATTTGAATGGAGTTTATATTTCAAATGAGATGTTATATTACTTTTACATATGTTTTAGTAGCTTGTGCATTTACTTTAGATATTTACCTTCCATGAAATTAGGGTTTAGAGGCATCCGATAACGGTTTAAAGCCCGTTTTGATATAATGTTGCAAATGGTACATTATATGAGTAATGTACTTTATAAGAGTGATATTATGATATTGACTTAACATGTCATGATGTTTGCTTGACATATATGATGATAATATTGCCATAGATAGGTTGCCTGAGCCCGTTAACTTTAGTTATGCAAGTTACATTGCATATAGAGATATTGGCAAAGCAAGTAATGTAATAAAGCAAAAAATTTCCCTGAAAAAGGTGAGTTCATATATAACTGATAGATTGTACATCATCTAACTTAATAGATGGATATTTACATTTATGAAAATTGCGGGTTGTTATACAACACTTAAGGTGACCGAGATTTGTAAAGTTCCTCTTGCTATTAGGAAGCATTATAATGAGTTGGTTACTTGTGACGTTGTTGATATGGAGGCATGTCATATATTGCTAGGAAGACCATGGCAACATGATGTAGACGCTACACACCAAGGTAAATCAAATATGTATTTGTTTAAATGAAGCGGAAAAACTATTGCTATGTTACCTTTAGGTGTTGTTTCTCCTAAGAAGGCATTAGAGAGCAAGACTTTGGTAACTTTGGTAGCTTCACCAAAGGAGTTTCAAGCTGAAAAGTAGGAGATAGGAGTTTCTTATGCTTTAGTTGTGAAAGGTGTTGAAGATGTCATGAAGAATGCAATACCGGCGGTAGTTAAACCCTTACTAGCCGAATTTAGTAAGATTGTGGCGATAGATACACCGAACGCTTTGCCACCATTGAAGGAATATTCAACAACAAATTAATTTGATTCCTGGAGCAAGTTTACCAAATCTCCCTCATATAGGATGAGCCATAAGGAGTCTGAAATTTTGCGTGAGAAGATAGAAGAACTGTTGTAGAAAGGCCACATTCAAGAAAGCATTAGTCCTTGTGCGGTTCCGACGCTTCTTACACCAAAGAAGGATGCCAGTTAGAGGATGTGCGTTGATAGTCGAGCCATCAACAAAATCACAGTAAGGTATCCTTTTCCTATTCCGCGTCTTGATGACTTATTGGATCAATTAGCAGGTGCTAGATTATTTTCTAAAATCGATTTAAGGAGTGGCTACCATCAAATTCGGATTAAACCGGGTGATGAATGGAAGACCGCTTTCAAGACAAAGGATGGGTTGTATGAGTGGCTTGTTATGCCATTTGGATTATCTAATGCGCCTAGTACGTTTATGCGCTTAATGACTCAAGTTCTTAGGCCATTTATGGGTAAGTTTGTGGTAGTGTATTTTGATGATATCTTGATTTATAGCCAAACGAAGGAGGAACATTTGGGTCATCTACAAAAGGTTATGAAGGCGTTAGCTGATAATGATTTGTTTGTTAACTTAAAGAAGTGTACTTTTCTTACTAATAAACTCTTGTTTCTTGGGTACATTGTAAGTTCGGATGGGATTCATGTTGATGAAACCAAGGTCCAGGCGGTTCGGGATTGGCCATCGCCTAAGACGTTGTCTGAAGTTAGAAGTTTTCATGGATTGGCAACCTTTTATAGGAGATTTGTGAGAAATTTTAGTAGCATAGTGGCACCAATTACCAGTTGTTTGAAGAAGGGTCCGTTTCAATGGACTAAAGAGGCGGATGAGAGCTTTAAGATTATCAAGGAGAAGTTGTCAACCGCACCGGTACTTTCTTTACCTAACTTTGATAAAGTTTTTGAGTTAGAATATGATGCTTGTGGAACTGGGATTGGGGCTATTTTGCCACAAGAAGGACCTATTGCGTTTCATAGTGAGAAACTAAATGAAGCTCGACAAAAGTGGTCAACTTATAAACAAGAGTTTTATGCAGTTGTTCAAGCTATGAAGAAGTGGGAGCATTACTTGATTCAACGGGAGTTTGTGGTTTATTCAGATCACCAGTCTCTCAAATATTTTCAAACACAAAGGCATTTAAATAAGATACATGCACGATGGGAGAGTTTCTTAGAGAAATTCAACTATGTGATCAAGCATAAATCGGTTGTAAGTAATAAAGTGGTGGATGCATTGACTAGAAAGACCACTTTATTGGTGACCATTAGTAATGAGGTTGTGGGTTTCGATTCAATTAGGGAGTTGTACGCAAGTGATGAAAATTTTGGTAACATTTGGATGGAGCTCGAAACCAAGCAACATTGGGGTGAGTTTATTCTACTTGACGGTTATTTGTTTAAAGGTAATCGTTTATGTATTCCTAAAACTTCTGTTAGGATTCAATTGATTAAGGACGTACATGCAGGGGGATTAAGTGCTCATTTAGGCCAAGACAAGACTATTGCTAGTGTAAAAGGTCAGTTTTATTAGCCTCAATTAAAAAGGGATGTTGGAGCTTTCGTGAAAAGATGTGTCGTGTGTCAAGAGGGGACGGGTAAAGCACAAAATATAGGTCTTTATATCCCATTGCCCGTGCCTGAAAGTCCCTGGGTTGATATTTTGATGGATTTTGTGCTTGGGCTTCCTCATACTCAACAGGGAGTCGATTCGGTGTTTGTTGTTGTTGATAGGTTTTCCAAGATGGCGCATTTCATTCCATGTAAGAAGACTTCAGATGCGGCACATATTGCAAGGTTGTTCTTTCAAGAGGTGGTTCGTTTACATGGAGTGCCAAAGTCTATTACTTTGGATCGGGATAGTAAATTTCTTGCTCATTTTTTGTTGGCACTTTGGAGACGATTGGGTACATCTTTGAATTTTAGTAGTACCGCTCATCCTCAAACGGATGGCCAAACTGAAGTATTTAATCACACATTAGGAAATATGATACATTGCTTATGTGGGGAAAAGCCTAAACTTTGGGTTGTGTCGTTGGCACAAGCCGAGTTTGCTTATAATAGTGATGTTCATAGTTCTACGGGATTTTCACCATTTGAGGTTGTGTACAAGACTTTTCCAAGGCACGTGTGGATTTAGTTGATTTACCGGGGAAGAAGAATGTTCAAGCAAATATAATGGTGGAAGAAGTTCAAGCTACTCATGAGGTTGTGCGAGCCAACATTACTGAAGTAAATACTAAGTACAAAATTGCAGCGGATAAGCATCGTCGGGTGAAGTTGTTCCAAGTAGGAGATGAGGTAATGGTGTTTCTTCGCAAAGAATGTTTTCTGGTTGGGACTTATAGCAAGCTACAACCAAAGAAATATGGCCCGTACAAAATACTTCAAAAGATTAATGACAATGCTTATGTAGTAGACTTGCCAAATACTATGAGTATTTCGAAGACTTTTAATGTGTCGGATATTTATGAGTTTCACTCCGAGGACGTGAATAAGGGTAAGCACTCGAGGACGAGTTCTTCTAAAGAGAAGGGGAATGATGAGGACACGATTAATGAGCTTGCCGAGGAATATATAGAGCATCTAGAGAGTGGCAAGATATCAAATAATTATTAACAAAATATGGTTTCCATATTTTGATTATTGACTTTTATTAATAACAAAATATGGTTTCCTTATTTTGATGATTGACTTTTATTTTTTTATCTTATTTTGTTTATTCTAAAAAATCTTGGTTATCTTTTTCCCCAAGTTTAGTTCTCCTATAAATATAGGGCTTGGGTTCATTGTTTAGTCATTCATTATTTAGTTATCAAAAAAATTCAAGACTTTTAGTCTTTTATCCCTTTGTGGTTCGTCTTGAACCCTAGTTAGGGTTAATAGTACACTTCCGTTCTGTGTCACATAACCATAGTCTTCATGGGCATGACCGTTATAGACATGGTGGCTATGGACACTTTGGGGGTCACCATGGTATGTTCAAGCCTAGGAATTTCTGCAAGCGATGGAACACAACTCGACACTTTAGGGTTCACTATGGTATGTTCAAACATGTTCACATTTCTGTTACAACTTTTGATTCGACCCGTGTGATATAGAACGCAACTTAAATCTAACTATTTGTAAGATTAGGTTTAAATTGCCAGCCACGTTGTTTATTATAAACACGCACATGATCCTGATATGCCAAACATGACATCTTACCGTAAATAGTGATGTTTACAACTTCAGGGTTGTTCTTTTAGAGTTATTGACAAGTAGGTTGGCTGTCAAAGACAAGATAAAACAAAAAACAACTATGAATGAGGAGGTTTTGAAGATGGCAACTACTCGAACTCCAAAACAAACGTTATTTACAAAGAAATTTTAATTCGGTATTTGAATAGGCAACATAATTTTGTATTAACAAACTTCATTATCTTTTTTGTATTGAGACAACACTATTGCTATACATACATTTCAAATTCAAAATGTATTATAATGAAGCTAGCCTGCCCATCGGGCGGGCTATGAAGCTAGTTATTTATATACTCAAATCAGCCTCTTGCATACTCAGACATGAAACCTACTTTTCATTTCAATCCTCTTATTCCCTTTTCAAGTTTTTTTTGTATGTGAGTAAAAGAAAGTTTTTTAAAGAATTATAAGGCAAATTAAGAAATAATGAGCTTAAAAAATACATGTTCTTAAAGAATTATAATCAAAGTAATTATGATAAGAAAATGTTAGAATTATTAATAGCATCGTAACTTCAAACCAATTACTCTAAATCAAAGATATACTATAGGCTAGACATACATCTATGGAGGTGGCATACAATGGATCAATTAATAGGTCATTATTATAAACCTGACTTTAAAAATGAGTGTCGATTATGAGCAAAGCTTTATGCATCAGTTACCATAAAAACTGTCTTAACACGAAGATTCTTAGCATCCAAATAGCCATTACCCGGATTAAGTCCACCAACCTGCCCACACTCCTACGTGAAAAACCATTAATCAACTAATCATCAACAATTATTCAAAACCAAAAAGGGGTTGCGGCGCAGCTTGTTGCCCGTTTGCCCGCCATCTTATTGTAAACGTTGTTTTGATATAAATCCTAAAGACATTAATTAATATAATAATAGTCATCAAGATTATTTTCACATTGATTGAATGAGAAGTAAAACTATGAATTAAACAAATTATATAAAGTAAGAATACCCGAAAGATATGAGAAACAAATTGTTACATATAGTATTACTTTAGTCAATAGGTTAGGGGGTTTAGTGTAAATTTAGCTCTAATTATAGCTATATTAGGTTGTTGGGTTTCTCTACGGCCCAAGCCCATCCTCCCCCTCATCTCTATAAAAGGAGGTGAGGGGGGAGGGGTTTGATACTTTATTCTTCCAACCTGTTCTATATAAAAGGAGGTGAGGGGGGAGGGGTTTTGTACTTCATTATTTTCCTTACTTAATAAACGTATAATATTGAGGGTTATATTCTTGTGCATCTTTTCTTTTTTCTGTCATACATAATCTGTTGAGTTGTGTTCGTCTTCAAGATCGGATTTATTTCGCACTAGTAACCAGGTTGTAGGGTGTCGAATCTTACAAGTGGTATCAAGAGCTCAGGTTCACGGGTTCTCTGGTTAACTAGGATCGATCAAGAAGAGGTCTTTGTTGTTTGGTTTTTCTGGAAGGAACAAGAGGGTTCTATTCTGTTTAGGCTACCAGGTTCTCAACAACAAAAGTCTTGGTGTTTAGGTTTTTTGACGTCAAGGAGCAACAGGGTATCGACAGGTAAAGGTTCTTGAGTTCTTCGATTGTCCGGGTCCGCGACAAGGTGTAGAAGACTTAAGGGAGTTATTGCACAAGGTACTTTGTTTGATTCGGTGTTGTGAGGTTTATATCACAAGGTTATCAGAATATACAAAGGGTCGAAGAATAAGTCCAAGACTTGTCGAGGTTGCAAGGTTTCTTAGGTTACAAGAAATTGTTTTGCATAAATAAAGTACAACAAGGGTTACTTCAAAAGGCGTAGGATACTTTCTTGATTCAAGGGTTGTCGATTTGTTGGATGGTTTTATACCCACAGTTTAATCGATATTTGAGTAAGAAAGGGTTTTGTTTTTTAAAGGGTTTCTTGGTTTGATCGATTTCTAAGAAGGTTTTTTCTTAGGGTTATATCGATAAAGTAAGGGTTTTTACAAACAGGTTACTTTACTAGATCGTGTTTTGTGTAGGTAAATTCATAAAAGGTTAAACGGTTAGCAAAGGGTTAAAAGAATTGCTAGTATGAATACTAGGTTAAACATCAAAAATCTTGATAGGAATATTGTACAAAAGCATGGAGGTTCAAAACAAGTTGGGTTCAAACAACTTGGTCCTGGTGTTGAAACAGGAGTCCATGGAGTACATGATTAAAAACGTGTTTAGTTTGAGGTGGAACTGCAGGGAGCTCAAGGGAATCATGAAGCTGAGGTTTTTCAGGTTAGTAACGATGATACTGCAGTGGCTCAAAGACGGTTGGAGGACAAGCAACTTAAAGAGAAGACAAGCACGGACTGCTTGGTAAAGGAGCAGGAAAATGAATATCAGACTGGGTGGAAGATCAAGACGGGTAATGTTCTTGATTCTTGTAATCAGAGGTCTACACAACAATGTATGAAGAGTGTGGTCGCCAAACATTTGGGTGTTATCGGGATACAATAGCAGAATGGGCTGGTTGATAAGACAAACGTGACACTCTTTGCTAAGGTACGTTGTATTCTGATTCAGTCTGGTATGTCCAATATTTTTTGGGCAGAGGATACAACCAGGTCTACATATCTAGTGAATAGGTCACCATTATCAGCGATTGGATTCAAGAAGCCTATTGATATGTTAGGGTTTTTTGGTTGGCTTGCTAGTATTGAGCAAGGAATGCTTGAACCGATTAAGGTCAAGTGCATATTCCTGGGGTACCACAAAAGTATGGTGGGTAATAAGCTTTGGAGGTTAGATGACGTTACTTCAAAGGTAGTAATTTACAGGAATATGGGTTTCAATGAGAGTGGGGAATACAAGAAAACTTTCATTAGTTCTGGTGTAGGTACGGGTTCAATGCACGTGTTGCATGGATTTGAGTTTGAGGTGGAACCGCTAGGGGATCATACATTTGAGGTGGAACCTCAAGAGAATGTCGATCAAAGAGTTGGTTTACAAGAAGTACAAACTCAAGATTTGATGGACTATCAGTTAGCACGTCATAGGGATCAACACTTAGCATGCGAACTATTCGGGTATAGAGAAGACAGTAATGAGGTTGCTTTTGCAATTTCTGTAGTGGAGAAGATTTATGCACATAAGTCATTAACTTTCAATGATACAGTTTCTTGTGAGGTGATTTCCAAGTGGAAGGCTTGATTGAAAGAAGATATGGATGTTCGGTCAGATGTGTATGTGCTCAGCAACGGTTGCAGGAAAAGCAGTGACGACAGCCACGACTATTACTGGGAGTATGCACCAGGTATGTTCATACATCTATTTCTCTATATAGATGGTATGGTTTTTTCTTGCGGATGCAAGGCTGAGATCTGGGTTACCAAGGGTTTGCTGGTTAAAGTAAAGGGAAATATACTTGGTTTGAAGATCATCAGGGATCAGGGATCAGAGTGGTAATACTCTAAGGGTGTCACAGTCTAGGATTCACAACGAAAAGTTGGTACAGACTTTGTTGAAGGGGGTCTACATTGTCGTTGGAGGATAGTCTATCAGGGGACTGTGATGTGGAAAAGAATGGTAAGTGGTCATATATATGCAGTTGGAAGCGAGGAGTAACAGGTGGTCTACACGAGGCCTGACATAGCATCGACGAGTGTGGATTGTTGGATGGGTTTGATCGTGGTTTACAGACAAACATACAGGTTTTTGTGGATTTTGACTACGCCATAGGAAGATCAATCATTGTCATGGGTAGTTAAATCACAGGGCACGGGTTGATGATACGGGGATGTACAGGAAGCTTGAGAGCTCGAGTTGATGATACTGGGATGTGTATGACAGCTTTGAAACGCTAGTTTGCAGCACATGGAGGCTTTTCATAACTGGAAGCAGGATAATATGATGGTTTTTGAGGCTTGGAAGAGGAAATATGGATAAAGGGCTCTTGCAGAGTAAGATATGAGCTAGGGTAGTTAGCATGTATTGCTACAGGTGCCTTGATAAAAGGTGGTTCCGTTTGACGGTTCCAGCACAGTCAAGGTTTGTTGCGTTTTTCAATCGTGACTAATAGTGATTACTAAGGTGGAATTGTATGTATAGTATTCATTTAGTTAATAGGTTGGGGGGTTTAGTGTAAAGTTAACTATAATTATAGCCATATTAGGGTTGTTGGGTTTCTCTACGGCCCAAGCCCATCCTCCCCCTCATCTCTATTACAGGAGGTGAGGGGGAGGGGTTTGTACTTCATTCTTTCAAACCTGTTTGTTCTCTTCCTTCCTTACTCAATAAACATGTAATATTGGGGGTTATTTTTTTGTGCATCTTTCCTTTTTTTATCATACATAATCTTCTGGGTTGTGTTCGTCTTCAAGATTAGATTTATTCCTCACTAGTAACCATGTTGTTGGGTGATCGAATCTTACAAGTATGTTTGCAACATTGATATACCGCGTAATATGTACAAATTAAGCGACATCAAGGCATAAATAGAGGATAAGTCAGGAGTGATGAAGTTAACTATTCCTAAGTCGAAGCCAGACGAAATTAACTATAATGTCAAAGTCAATGTTACCCCCCTAGAAAATAACTTCACTCTGGATATCAGCTCTAGCTCTCGGTTCCTATCTTGTGTTTCAATAATCTATTATATTAAACCTATATCAACTTCTTTTTTATTAGTATTACTTTGTTTTGTTTTGTTTTCATCATACAATGAGAATAGATGCAATGTTCAGTTTGGTACACAAACAATCAGAATTCAGAAGCATTTGAGAAGGTATGTTGAGATGTATAATACGTTTGGGATTAACGCCGTTACGTTTGCGGTTTCGGTTGATAATGTTATTGGGTTTGATTTTGGGAGGAAATTGGAGATGAGAGTTTTTGAGTAGATTGTGGAGTGGGTTGAGATGGAAAATAGTGCGGGGTGGTCGTGCTAGCGGGGTGTTCGTAGATCCAACTATTCATACAAACGGGTAGGATTGCTTAGTTGTTAATTTGGGTTTTACGAACTGTAGGTAAGTAATAATTCCGCTGTTTGGTTTGCTTTAGCATTTCTCTAATTTTTATTATAAAATACATAACTTCTATGGTCTCATGTCAAGTAGATTGGTACTCGCGTAAAGAATATACACACATAATATTAGAGTTATTTCGAATTTGAAAGGTGAGTACGTTGTAGTTGCTTGTAGCTCTACTAGATGATTGTATGGAGCTTGGAGAATGTATCTTGTGCATATGATACAGTCTCTATCGTGAGAGTCAACTCTGATAGTGGCACAGATAGCGATATCGTGAGATATATCGGTCGCGTAGAAGAATATGCTCTGTGATGACATGTAAAAAAGAGTGAGTCTCTAGAGTTGTGATGTCTCGTCTCTTTCGTCACACCTGCTATAGCTGTACTCTGTACAAGCACCCTGATTAGTGTAAGAATGAACAACCCTTAATACAGTCAGACAGAGCTGTGGTAGTTGTTTTGTTCTCATTGGGTTTGTGATCATATCATGTTTTTCTTTGTGGTGGAATGTGTGTTATAAGCTTCCTGTGTGTGTGGTAATAAGAGTGTGGTAGTACGATCTATGGGTTGTTGTGATAATGTATGATTATTTAAGAGGGGAAGTTGTAAGTGTTTAGTTAATGTGTAGAGTGTGTCGCCCGGTGCACCATCCCGTGTCATCAAATAGCATCTCTGTTCATAAGTAAAGCAAAAAATTCAATCGAATTTCATCTCAATTCAAGTATAATGCAGAAACCAAGTAATGATAAATCCTCACATCAGAATTAGTGACCAAAGTGCCAAACTATCAACTTCTGAGCAATAACTTATACGCATAATGGCCAAATATTAATCATATAATGTATATCTACTCACATTTCTCATACTTGCTTAGAAGAATATGTAACCATTAGTATCCTGAGGGATATTAAACGAATGATTTTACTATTATCATTAAGAAATCAATTAACTAAAATACCCAGATGCAACATAGAAATAATGTCTGCATACACACACTACTCATTTATGCATATGAATGACGTATTTCTCTATTAACTATCGCAATATTAGTCTTAGAAGAAAAATACAGGCACAAGGGTAGTAATTGTACCTAACTGTATTCATCGCAATAGCATTTATTTATATTTATTAGGACTGTGCTCAATGCTAGTTGTGCTCTAATAAATATCTCGGGGGGCTTTATAGATCCTACATAATGAGACGTCAATGCAAGTTTCATAAAACCACCTATTACATTCCCATATTCCACCCTTATTCTTTTTCTTTTCTTTTTTACTTTTGCCCTTGCTATTCTTGGAAAGGTTCTCTGAGCTCACTGCATTGCTTGATGATGATTCACATGTTTTAACATTTACTAAACACAAGCTTGGTAGTCAATGAATCTATTGGCACTTGATACTTTAATTTTATTTAGATGCTTTTAATTCTATAAGAAAAAACAAAGGGCCAACAGTACTATTTTTTAAAAACTAATCAAATTAATTTTGTAACTTTGTGATATAAACAACATGTAAACAATGATACATCATACATGCAAATTCAAATGAAACTAAAACCGATAGTTTATTCTATCTTGAGATAGAAGCTAATTAAACCTTTAGCCATCTTAAACACCAATATCAAATAAGTGCTGAACCAACACCAGCCAAATCTAAAAAGAGGTTAATTCCTTGGTTGTTCAACAAAATATGTGTGTAAATCTAATCTCCTATTTGTCAAATTAAAACCCTTGTAGACTTGTAGTAGTTCAACCACTCACCCGTATTTAACCACAAATATCCATGGTGTCAGATGCTTAACTTCAATATTATAGTTACAATTAGCAATGAACAAAAAACGTATATATTGTATAAGGCAACGTTGGTTTACAACAATGACTTTTTATTGCATAACTTGAGAGGTTATTTGAGTATGTAATAAGAGAAAACACCATCTTCATTATATAAAAATGACTACTATCGATGAGCAAACCTGGTAGTACTTCATACGAAGCTAACCACAAGTCTCCCGGAACACTTTCAGCAAGAAAGTAACCACATTGAAAAGTACCACTTCTGCATTTTCAACTTATATATGCTTATAAGATGAAAAAATTAGGAAAAAAAACTGATCGAGAGAATATAAAGTGCTTATAAAAAGGTTGAAACACTGGAGACATAATTACTTGAAAGGATGCCAAATGAAAATAAACTTGAACATCGGGTGATTAGTTATCAACATAAAGTTCACAGTTACATGCATTTCACTTGTTTCGTATATGGCGTAAAATTTCTACTCCATCGTTGAACTGGATTAGAAGAAGCAACTGCTTGCATTTCCCAATATCTTTATATCAAAATATTTTTTAAAAGTATAAGCACATAATTTTACGTTGTTGAAGGAGTCCTGGTTAAAATCTATTATCAAGACAATAGTTTAGAAGATGTTGGAAAATGGTAGTCGGTTCCGCAAGTTATACGTTAGAAATACGTGAGCCAATTGGGGGCACACGCGTTAAACACTTAGAGTACGTTTTACTTCACAATAATATTTAAATAGTCGTTATTACCGTTACTTGTTTAATAAAGTATAATGGATATTTAAAATATAAACCTGAGGGACTTAAACGAACAAAACCCAAACCCATGGGGTGCCTTTGTTTGGCCGAACCCCAAGAGGGTTCTAGTAGGGGTGTTTGGTTCGGTTATGGGATAAGAGAAAGGGGGAAAAGGAAACTTTGGTTTCCTTATCCTACAAGAATTGGGATAGGGTTGGGAGCCTATATAAACCCCCACCCTATGCCTTATTCTTCATTCATTCACTACATTCACAAATCCCTAAAAACCCTAAATTAGTTTTGTTTTTTCTCTTCCCTATTGTTCGACCGAATTTAATCCCAAAAGGGATTTTCGGTTCTTGTTTTCTCTCCACCGATTTCGACTAAAACCCTAAAAGGGTTTTCGGTTCTTCTTGATCTCATAGCACGACTATTCAAGATCCACACGAGGTGCCTAGTGGTATAAACAAACCCTAATTAGGTTTACGGTTTGTGTGGTTTTCGGTATTACCGAATTAGGCAAAACCCTAATTAGGGTTTACTATTTTTGGTTCAAGGTTTATCCGGGTTTATTGGTTTTCGGTTCAAGCTTAAATGGTGCGTTTGGATTCGGGTATAACACGTGGTGTTTAGAACGTGAAGCTAGACTAGCAATCAACTCGTACTCGGTTGACGTGTTTGTGTGAGCAACCGTAGAGGTGGTAATTTAATCATTCGTTTCAAGATCAAGAGGTAAGTAATTATTTACTTTATTGTTATAATTATTTACTTTATTATGTGTTAATCTTTGTGTCAAAACTAGATCCATTCCGCTACGTACTGGTAGCTAAACTGGTTACCTAGTTTGTTAAATCCCAACAGTGGTATCAGAGCCAACTCATTTTGGCATTAGGGTTACACTTTTGATTTATATCATGTCTTGAATGTTCACGTCTAGATTTAATTCATATGCTTGATCTGCTGCGCTTTATATTTTATTTATTGTTTTCTTGCAAATATGGCAAAGATTATGCAAATCTTTGCCATAATTAAATAAAATATGTTAAGATCTAGATCTTGATAACTATTAATGGTTAATATAGTTTAAAAATGAATTAAAATTAAATTGTTAATTTAGTAGATTAATTTTCTTCTTGAAAACAAATGATTGCTAATATTATAAAAAGGAATAAAATTAAACTGTTAATTAAGTAGATCTGTTTCTTTTTATAATAGATCACACTATATATATAAAAGATCTTGATTTTATTTATCGTAACTAAAATCTTTTACTTTTGGAATCTAGATCTTTTACATATTTAGTCTGATTTTGTTTCCTTATCCGGCCATAAGACCTACTCAATCACTTTTGTGATGAATGGGGCCATCTAGGCACATTAATGAAAACCTAGTGAGGGTCTTATGGTTCTCTAATTGGGGAAGACTCGCTTGAGAACTCGGATTCTACATCTTTACTTGTTTAATTTAATGTCATCTTTAGTATATGTCTAAACATGTGCATATTTTTACTTGATTACTCGTATACGCGCCTAATATGTATGCAATATAGACTAATACTTAGAGAAAGATGATATTAAAACTAGTCTATTAATTACACGCCTCAATACATATTCATTGTGACCTATTATTTGTTTCGTGCAAAATTTGATTTTGAGAAAATTAATAAGACTCTAAACTACGAAACTTGATTTCAAGAATGATTAAAAACTAACTGGACGTTATGGATTATTGGGAAGTACGGCTCATCCACTAGAACAAACTAAAAGAGAAGTTTAAGGCGAACATTCCTAAAGAATCCAGGTTTTTAATAAGCTTCACGCTGACCCGATTCTCCGCTTCTTTGTGAGTTTGATTGGAGTTACCGTGAACCAATGTATCACTACAATGTCAACTATAAAGATTTTTAAAATTAGTGCTACAAAGTTGTTTTGCATGCCTCTTTATACACACTTTTAACACATTTATGTGCTATACCCCTTTGAAAATTTTAAGTCAATGCCATCCTACCAAGAACACATGCATTTGGTTTAGCCACTCTGGTCAGACCTTAGGGTCATTCCAAATCACATGGCAATTACGGTTCATTGGTCAGACCTTTGGTAATAAGTGGGAGGTCAAGTTGGATCTTAGTCTTAATTAGTAAATTAATTGGGTAGTTAATTCTATTAAGAAATTAATTATCAAAAATACTAAAATTGAACTTTCTATGTTTTGATTAATTGTGTTATTGCAACATAATTCGTAAACGAAAGTTTGTTTTCTTAAGAAGACAAACATAGTCACTTTTCCTGGTAAGAAGAGTGAGACTTACTCCTATCTCTTCTCATTAGCTGACAACAATAAGATAGGGTTATAATTGAATTATTATCAATTATATTTAAACTCACTTTTAATCTTTCATAACCCTCTTCCGGTTATGAAATCTTTAAAAGATAAATTACTTTGTGTAACTAGAGTACATTTTGTCTATAGCTACCAAAATAATAACATCTTGTACTTGTCATGATGTATGAGTTTAAACCGCAACGAGTAAAGAAAATTGCTAGCAGGTCTTCTAGGCATATTTTCTTGAAATCATTTCATTCCTTATAGTACTAAACACCCTTGTGGCTAGACAAATAGATTAAGGAGGAATTGCATGCTATAATGTTCAAGTTAATGAAAGCATGAATGGCTAGTCCCTCATCTACATAAGTAGAAATTCATATACTCAGTTCAATACCTAAGTACATTGCTACTTGTAGGCATTTTGAGTGAATAAGAAAGTAAATAAATCGCTATTTGCTTTCTACTGGTGATGTAACACTTCCAATGTTGACAAATCCAGTGGGAGCTTTGCCATTTACTATAGAAAAGACATTCATGTAATGTTGTCAAATTCAGTGGGAGCTACAAGATTCATTTTAGTTGCCCATATTATTTCTAGCTCGCTTTGAAATGATTCATTACTTTCTGAATATGAACAACCATAGTATATGGAAAATTGCATTTTATTTTATAGATAACCTGTTGCCTTTCCGATGTTGCTTTTTGAAACGTTATCTATAGAATAATAATCCAAAATTCCTTATTAAACATTCTGGTTCGAAATCTACTTGTAATATCTATGACGCTATCATATTGTTTATACAATCGAGTGCTTGTCGTACTGTTTATTTACTTTCAGATCATGTTGTCCCGTACACAAGTGGGAGAAATCTTAAATGTGTGCAAGGAAAAACATATAACAATATGATTATTGGTTTCTTTTGACCGCAAGGTAAGGAAGCTAATCATTTTACTAGGACTTAAACACACAAGATGTTTGTTGTCCTATTACAATTAAATGTCAAGATATAATAGTAAGCTACTTCAACATTTTGACTACATGTTTTAGTCAATAGTCATATGGTTAAATTATATAATCATAATTATGAAGTATAAAATTAAATTGAAATTACTATTGAACTCAAGAGTTTGCGTTCATAATTACTTTAGTTAGAATAATTATGTTCTTGATAAGACATAATTACAAAGTCCTTGAATTAATCAATGACTGATAACATAAAGTAAGTAGTAAAATTGTTATGTCTTCTTGTTAACACATTAACATGATGTCCTTGAATTATTCGGAGACTTGTACGTATAACTTGACATGTTCTGTTTTCTTGAAACACATGAACATAGAGTTAACATGAGGTCTTTGAATTATTCAAAGACTAGTAACGTATACTTGATATGTTATGATTTCTTGAAACACATGAACATAGAGTTTTTGTACCATTCATATATATATACGTTACGGCATGCATTTGGTTTTAAAATACTTTGTACTCAATTTGGCTCGACCCAATTGGTAAGTATTTGATCCAAAGAGAATTAAGCCTCTAAGGGAATTCGATGTAGTTTCACAATTCCAATACTCATAGAATACCACATTATTATGGTATGTCTAATGTGTTGAAATAAACTATATTCATATTGTTTGATTTCTGGAAAACTTTAATTACTCTACCTCTAAAATCAATCAAGGTTAGAATTCTGCGTGTTTCATGATACACTCAATATAATTTCAACCTAGAAGGTATTCAAGTCATTATATGTGGCTTGGGTGAAATCCCATTATGTCTTGATTAAAGTTCTAAAATTTGCTAATATCTTATGAAGCATATTATTAACAAGCTAGAGATGAGAACTTTAAATGTATTATGTATTTCCCATTTAAAAACAATTTATTGTTGCTTAAATACTTAGTATTTAGAGAAGTATCTCTTCTTACAAAAGTAAGTGGGAGTATCTATAGATCTTGAAGATTTTTCAAGAAAAATTACATAACCTTGAATTCACTTGCTAATGTCATACTAAGGTTAAACATGAAAATGTCAAACCAAAGTATAATGTAACTCTCATTCATAAATCCGCAAGGATACCTCATCAATGGAGTGATATTTTTATATCAATGCTAAGGAGTATAAGTTAGAGGGTCATAGTAAACCTGCTAACAAATAAGATGAATTATCACATCTTGAATCTGATAAATATCTTAGAACTATGAATGACAAGATACAGTCCTTAAAAGACAATCAATGTTTGAGCTTGATTGATCTTTCACCAAACAGTAAAATGTAAGGTAAGAATAAGTTTCTTTTAAAGAAAGGCTCATAAGGACTAAATTGTATACATATTAATGTCTGACTGATGACAAGAGTTTTTAATCTTACTCAAGCAATTGACTATGATTAAATCTTTCTTTTCTACACGCATTAATTATATAAAGATAACTAATTGTCATACAGGGTTTCTTGAATCTGACATATAGAGAATTAAGGATCATAACTTTTTCCTTAATGATTACCTTATAAGGACGATGTGTAATCAAAAGGGTTACGAGTCTATATTTGTAATATGACAATTATGTTTTATAACTCTTTTCTTTATGATTACCTTTTGCGAGGACGGTGTGTAATCAAAAGCTTATGAGTTTTAAATAATCTTTATAAAAGTATACAAGATAAAAGAATCCCAGTGTGGATTAGATCATGCATTTAGGACCTGAGATCTTAAGTTTGATTACGATATGATTTCTGGTTAAATTAAGATAACTCCTGAGTACACCTGACATCAAGTGGGAACACTATGTTTTTCCTTAAAATTCATATGTTATGTAACATATTTAAGATATCATTTCATTTAAGCTAGATGTTAATCCTTAAGATTGAAATGACACTTCACTTGGGAATTTAGGAAATAAAACAAACGACCTTGGAATAAATGTTTATTAAATAAACACATGAGGTAAATTAAGTTTAACACAATGCAATATATCATTAAAACAAGTCTTAAATGGTATATTTCACTTGAGATAATTTGTTACATGGATGGAGACCTTGTGTTTATAACTAAGGATTCATCATGTATATATTATATTGTGTATGAGACTGGTTGTTACTTTTGCATGAGAGCAAGATGAGCTAACAATAACAGTATTCAATTGAGAGAATTTAGATGACTGTTAATACAAATGTTTACGAATTATATAAGGCATAATGTTGTTTGTGTACAACTGATGCTAGAGAATAATAATTCTAGTTGAAGAAGGATTTCATCATTTATGATAAATCTGCTAACTAGATATGCTCAGCTAAGAGCATTGTTGCATTACATATTAAAGAATGAGAATACTTTACATTTTAAGAAACTGTAAAGATGACTGTCTGAGATAGGTATGTTGTTGACTTCAAATACCTTATAAAAGGTACTATTACCTTGTCCATACTATGACTCTTGCAATAGTATGCACGTGAAAAATAAGACACTCATCTTATTATTCAAATCTTTAATAATATGTGAATTTGAAACAAGTATTCAGAAAGTTTACTCAGATAACTATTTAGCTGTCTTGTAAAGAAAGATAAGAATGCTGGAAACATTAGACTTCAACTTGCTAATTAGTTTCATGCATATCTGTTTTATTTATTATGGATTATTATGTTTATATGGAAAATTTTTACTTTATGATGATTGAAAAGTACATGGTAATTTGTCATTAAATACATTAATAATTGTTATCCTATATATGCATGTTTAATCCTTGAATGATTTTATCATTCTAAATATGTCCATTGTCGGTTAACAATATAGGAATATTGTTATGTAAGACAAATGTGAGTGTTGATTTTATTCTTTGAATATATGGATTGTTCCCGCCAAACTCAGGTGTATTCACAAGGGATGCATATTGGATACCACAACCTTCAAATATTCACTTTTGGATCCATGTCATGGGTAAATGTCGAAAATGGTTTAAAAGTCATCCTTATACTTGAGATACAAGCAAGTTCTGTATGTGTGGATATTACTTTTTGAGTCTAAGTCAAATGCTATCCTGAATAAGGTAGTCATAAAGGTTATTCTTGGAAGTGATGTGCAGCAGCATCCACAACACTTGTAGTCAACAAAGAATTTGTTCCTCCACTTGATATGTGCAAAAAGATACCATGGGCCCTCTTCAGAAATAATTAGATAATTGTATGGCCGTGCCCAAAGGGTAATCTAAGATGATTCTTGATTACATTTGGTATATCTGAATTATTTCTATAACGAGAAACATAATGTTAAACTATATGGAATGAGTTAGGACCTATATCCATGGTTTAATGGTATCTGTATCAAAGGGATGCTGATGATTAAAGCAATAAATAAACTAACCATTATAAGCTGAGATTGTTCTTGAAACTATTATCTCAAGTATTTCTAATCTAAAGGTAATTGTGTGTGTTTGCTAGACGTTGCTAATTATCAGTATATCTGTATCCCGCTACTTCGCCTCCTGGTATGTGCTTAAATACACATACCTTTTACCTTTAAAAACGAGCTGAAATAACCAAAAACGGACTTAAAATGCCAAAGATACGCTTGTTTTGCTAATTGTATTGTGCAGGAACGGATAACCAAGAAAAGGACGAAAAACAAAGCCAAAACAACAAAAACCGGACACGAATGAAAAGCTATGAAGGACAAAGCCAAATCTAAGCCAAAGACCAGATAATGGTCAATGTCAAACGTCAACTCAACCAAATTAACAGTCAAATACAGGAGCCGTAATTGAAAGATACTATTGGATGCTATCTCAACCCCTCTGATGGGCCGGAAAGCCCAACAGTATATTGATGAGGACTGTGAAG
This sequence comes from Tanacetum coccineum, assembly GCA_026074375.1. Lineage (NCBI taxonomy): Eukaryota > Viridiplantae > Streptophyta > Magnoliopsida > Asterales > Asteraceae > Tanacetum > Tanacetum coccineum. Next base: position 37,220 of record BQNB010012788.1, on the reverse strand, counting down.
ACAATTGGGCACCTCAATCAAATGACCAACAGCCCATTTTTGTGCATTTGACAAAGACTATGAAGTCTTTTGAAGGGCCCGATCATAGCCCTTGAAAAAGCAAATATCAGCCATTGTTACACAAAAAACCATCACAAACCTTATTGGGTACCTTAATAAGCCAACAATATCAAAGCCCTATAACAAAAACCCAATACATAACCAAATAAACCCATTAAGGCCATTTGCAATTTTATAAACCCTAGGGACTAAAATTGTCAAGTTTAAAAAGGGTTTGTATAAAAGAAAAGTGTTTTAAACATGAGAGGGACTGAATTTGTAATTTTACAAAACCTTTTATCTCTTAAAAACACCAAGGGCTGAAACTGCCATTGTCAAAACCTTCTTTATCTTTGTTTCAATAAACACAAGGAGATACTCTGATGTCACATTTACCAAACTCGTTTATACTAAGAAAATGAAACAAATAGATTGGAAAGAATTAGAATGTGTGGGTTTCTTTTTGCCAACTCTCAAAGTTTTAAAAACCTGCGTCCAATAACAGTCTCCCCCTCAACCCATTTCCCGCCAACCTCCTAGAACCCTTCACCATCACATGTTACACTCCAATCTTTTACCCAACCTTTCCTTTACACAGTCACCAACCTAAACTCACAAAGCCACTAACCTTTAAAAGATGCCAAACTTGGCAATATTCCCAAACCCGAAGCACCTGATTGGGGTATATGTTTTAAAAATGAAGCACAAACTTTAATCTAAGGGCTTGGATTGGAAGTGAGGCTTAATCTTCACTCAAGAAATAAACACAAACCAATGAAGATGTGAGATCATGGACTTCTATAAATGCAAGAAACACAAAGACGAAAGGAGACTAGTTTTTCTTAGCTTATTTTTATTTAAAAACTTTAATCAACTTGTAATTTAAGTTTCAGCTTGCTTTTTAAGTGTAATGTAACTGTTTTAAAGGTTTAAATCAAGTTTTGAAGTTGATGTTAAGTTTCTTTTTGATTTTTTTCAAATTATATTGTTCTTTTAAATTCTTCGTCAATTTGAAAGGAAAGTTGTGTTGTTTGTTAGACTTAATCTACTGATAACTAAAATCTACCTTAATAATTAGTTTTAAGTAAAATTTAGTAAAAAGTCTTTTTGATTTATTAAAGGGGTGTTTGGGAAAACCTGAAAATGGGTCAAATGGGGTGTGGTATGGGTCATAAGCACTCAGCCATTTTAGGCTGAGTGTTTGGGTTTAATTAGGCCAAAATGTTTATAGTTTTTAGTAAAAAATTGAGCACTTAGCTTTTTCTTTTTCTTTCAAAGTTTTCACAAAAAAAAAAATATAAGCCTTAAGGCTTAAGCTGCTTAGACAGCTTAAGCAGCTCATTTTTGAGCTTATTGTAGTCACAAAAGACCACTTTAAAAGCCATGTTTTCTGTCTCTTTCACTTTGACAAAATAAGTCAAAGTTTTGGCTTTGCACTTTTCTTGAAAAACCCTTGACTTTCAAGCTAAAAAATCAGCAGCTTTTTCTAGTTAATAGAAGCTGAGTTTTTGAGCTTAAGCTCTATCTTAGACTTTTAAATCTGTTTGCAAATGTTTTAATTTTAAGCTCATTTGTGCTTATTTGATAAGCCCCATAAAAAAGTCCCTAGCTCTTGCCTGTTTTTCCATGGTTGCTGAAACAAAAAAATAAAAAAAAAAGATTACAGCACCCTTTATCTAGCTTATTTTGCATTAGACTCCTAGGACTTTTTGCTTTTTAGTGTAGCTTATTAGTAGCCCTTTAAGCCCCCAAAATTATTCAGCTTAATTCCCTTTCTAACTTAGCTTAATTTAGGTTTGAAAACCCCCTTTTTCTGTTTTATATCAAAACTGCCAACTTAGCTTAAGTCATTTGTAGCTTATTCTGGGCGAATCTAGTGACCTAGCTTATATTTAGGATACCCTTAGGTTTTTGGCTTATTCCCTAGTTGTAGCTTAATTTGAGCTCTTAAGCTCCAAGCAAAAGTCAATAAAGCTTTTAAAGCTTTTTGTGTTTCTGTCATACAAAAAGCTTCTTTTTATGATTATTGAGTTCCATTTCAGCTTAATGTCCCTTTATAACATTGTTTTTAAATGGCTCATGCCCTGAAACTACTTTTATTTTATAGCTTTTTGATTTTAAGGCACTTAGGACTTTGGTTGTTATCGGGTTATCTTCCAGGGACCATTTATGTAATTTCTTCTTTTCTAGTTAACACAGTTAGTCCCCGTGGTTAGTTAGCTTGTTACTCCATTTGTCCTTTTGTCCTTTCACTGTTAGTCCCCATAGGTTAACATTAGTTAGTTATTTAATTTAATTTAATTTAGTTTTAGGTTTAATTTTAATTAGTTTAATTACTTTAAATTGCTACAGTAATCTATTTAGGTTTTATATTTTTTAGATTCCTCAACTTTTTCGTGATTTTAATTGTTTTTTCTTAGAACTTTTTGTAAGTTATATTTTCTGGCTTTTTCTATTTAAATTCATTTTTATTTAGTTTTAATTCTTAGAAAATTCATAAAAAATTACAAAAAATTAACAAAAAGATTAATTTTTCTTTTTAGAAAAATTTTCTTTAATCAACTAGTTTGTAGGAAAAAATTATAAAAACTTATGTAGGGTAATTTTTGCTATAAAATTCAGTTCCGGCCAATTTTAGTGACGAATTTTTCGTTTCTTTACCAGTTTTGTGCGTTTTGAATTCCGTTTTTGAAAATTTTTTACATTTTCTTTTTTAGTTAGAATATTTTTTAATTTATTTAAATTTTAAAATTATTTTATAACTTTTATTTTTGTTTTTAGCTTGCGATTTAAATTCCGGTAGTCTATTAATTGCATGTTTATTTTGTTTATTAGTTTTAATTATTCTAGTTAAGTATTTTGTAGCCTAACTATGTTCCCCGTTGATTTCTTAGGATTTCATATGCATTATTTATGCTACCGTAGTTTAGGTATTTTTCCGTATAAACTATTTTTGTCTCCGTTAGTATATAGAAGATTCCATTTTCCAATGCTTGTTTATCGTAGAATAATTTTAGTTTTTTCTTTAATTAATTTTAGTTTATGAGTTAAATTTCAACATCATTTCTCAATTCAAACCATCAATTAATTCGTATCGATTACCATTCCAGCTCTCGTGGGGATTTACGAACGAGAAAAATTATACTACCTCTCGGTATCATTGACTATGCTGTTTTTACATTCTTTTTTATATTTTTTATTTTAATATATTATTAATTTATATTTTGTGTAAATCACATCAGATCAATTTTTTGCGCCGTTGCCGGGCGAGGCTGTGACAAACGTTTGTCGTTACGTTTGGACAATGTTTTTGAAGTGTGAATATTTTCTTTTATAAAAAAAAAAAAAAAAAAAAACAAAAATTTAATAAAAATAAAAAAAAAAAGTACAAAATATTTTTCATGTCTTTATAGTATAATTATCATTTAAAAGTCCAAAAAAAAAAAAAAAAAAAAAAAAAAAAAATAATTCAAAAATATAAAAAACATTGTCCATAATATTAAAAATATAAATTCTCAACAACTTGGTTATAATACAATTAATAATATTCTCAACTGAGGTATTATCATAATAAGTTTCACGGTGAATCTTGTTGGTTTCCCTACTCGAACTAAAGATTTAAAAACTTGCCTTTTGTTGTCCCTTTCCCTTACGGTCGTACGGCTCTCCTCTAAAGTTAAATAAACTATTAAGATGGTATAAGGAGGGTTGTTACCTAGGTAATTCGACCGAAAAGGAGAAATAAGTTAGCGCTATTCCTACTCCTCCTGCCATCACCTGTGAGTTTATCTTTTTGAGAGATACCGTGAAGTAAGCAGATTATTTGGTTTAAGTTGTCTTATATCCTTGTCCGTAAAATCATATTGTGAATTACATCTTTGAAAAACCAAAAAATATAAAAAAAAATAAAAAAAAAATAAAAAACAAAATATAAAATATTAAAAAATAAAAAATAAAAAAAAAATAAATTTAGGTAAATTTTTTTTTATTTTGTTGCATGCGCACTGTTCTCAAGCCCGTAGACGTCGACAACCACAAGTTCGACAATTCTGTTGAATCATCTAATCTGAGATACCTGATAATCTCCCATGTTCGATGGCGATAATCGTTCTATGAGCAATGGCTCGAAGCCACCCACCGAGGGTTACGAGGTTGCGATAGTTAATTCCTGTAATCACGCGAATAACTTTGAGATCAGCATGGTCTTTAAATTTGTTCAAATCAAGCAATTTTTTGGACACGATAAAGAAGACCCACATGCTCACACCGTATTTCAACAAGATCAATTCTACAATGAAGATTCCAAAACGTAACCAAATTCGTCGGTTAAGCTTATTGCTTTTCCGTTTTCTCTCGAAGGGGAAGCACCGGATTTGTGAAAAAGAAACCTCCTCGGTCGATTGAATATAATTGGATGATCTTGTTTCGAAATTCATTAACAAATTCTTCCCGACCTCTAAAACGACGAATCTCAGAAATGAATTCACGAGATTTCAGCAACAAATTTTATGAGAAGTTTTATGAGGCTTGGGATCGTTTCAATGATCCTTCTTTATGGGGATGCCCTCATCACTGGTTTTCAGAATTGCATCAACTCGAAACCATTTATAATGCCACTTAACTCAAAATGATCAAGATTCATTGAACTCAGATGCCGTGGTACTTCTTAAGAACAAAGGGACTCGAGAATGTTTAAAAATTATCGAGAGTAAGTCTAAGGTACGTCAGTCAAGAAACAAAGCTGTTGTAGCTAAAATGAGTACAAGTTCTTCCACCCCAGCTATTTCATCTGATGTTGCTGAACTCCAATGGACATGGTTTCGGCATTAATTCTCGATAGACAGACTCAAAACCCAGCTTACGCCCCGTTTAAGCGTTGAACTAAGTTGTGTAACTTGTGGGGGTGTCATTCTTCTATCAAAACTGTCCAGCACCACTAACAGCTAACATATACATGGACAACATTCAAGAGTATGTGTCCCAGGCCGCTGCGGCCAATTTCAACCAAGCTAATTCTGGTTATCGACCTCCGATGGTCTCAAATCAAATTCGACCTCCTGGTTTTCCTCCCGTTCAGAATCCTCATGCAAATAACCAAAACAATTTCAATCGAGGAAATAACTTCAATCAAAACAGAGGAAACAATTTCAACCAAGGTCAGATTTATCGACCTCCGGTTCATCAACCAGTAGCTAATCAACCGTTGCTCATCAAGGACCTGCTCTCAGACAATCGGGGTGTCAAGAACAGATTTTGAAGATATGTCAAGCCAATGATGCAGTGTTGAGAAACATTGCAAAAACATGGTCAAAAACCTGCAATCCCAATGGCAAATTTGATGACATGCTTTCAAAATTTGTTACTGCTAATACAGCTTCTACTTCCGGTTCTGGAACTCTTCCTGGTAACACTGTTACCAACCCAAAGGAAGATTTAAAAGGTATCACTACCCGAAGTGGTGTTACCATCCAAGGACCGAAAGCCGTTAATCATGACACCGAGGTGACAAAGGACAAGAGGTCCTCCTGCTTATAAATGGAAGCACCGAAGCGTCCAACCTCTGTTGCCCCCAAAGTGTTCAAAGTCAATCTACGTATCCAAATCTGAGCCCAATGTTTGCTCCTTTGTTACTCCTGTTCCTAAGCAATCAATTCTTTTCCATAACGATAGAAATGATAAAGGCGCAAGGAAAAAGCTTACGATTCCAAATCGAGAAAATTTACGAAAGCTTTAGGGATGTAAGTTCGAGATTAGCTTTACCGATGCCGTGATGATCAGGCCTAAGATTTGCTGTGACTTTAAAACCTGATTGGAACAAGGAAAAATAAGCGAATTGGCCAGGATCCTTTGAAACGAAAACTGTTCAGCGGTCATCCTTAACAGTTACCAAAGAATACTTGGAGAACCTGGCCGGATTTCTGATTACCATTGAATTCACGGGGATTACTACATTGCAAGCATTGGCCGATCTTGAGTGAGAGGCTTTATCTCTCATGCCTTATTCTGTATGGAAATGTCTATCTCTTTCTGAATTGACCCCTTACTTGCATGACGCTAGAAGATGGCCGATCGTCAATCATGAACCAATTGGTATGCTGAGGATGGTCTTTATAATGTGGGAAATTTCCAATTTCCAGCTGACTTCGTAGTTGGTGATTTTGAACAAGTCCCGAGTCCCTTAATTCTCGGGCGATGTTTCTTGTGAAAAACAAGTCATGTTTGATTGTTGTGTATGAAGGCGAGATTACCTTCGTGTTGGCAAGGTAAGCATCCAATTCAACTTGGAACCAAACTTCAAAATATACAGCTGATTTACATACATATGTCGGTCAAACAAACTCGACGTATCGATATGGCTTGTGATGTGTTTCTCAAGAGAGATCCTAGGATTTTCTAAATGATCCGAGTGGCATTCACACTCCATTTTCTGAGCCTATTGTTTTCTACTGTTCTTCCCAAATTAACTCCTTCTCGGGGATAGTGACTTTCTCTTAATGGAGAAGCGATTCGTTCTTGCTCTTCAGAAGAGATCCAACTTCATCTGAAGTTGATCAACTTATAGGATCTGAGGGGGACATCATGATTTCTAGAGGCAATTTTGAAAGTGAACCACCACCCCCCCCTCCCAATCAATGGGAACTTTATATGCCTGAAGTTAGAAAGTAATCAAAAATTGTGAAGCTAAAGCTGTTGAATCTTCCATTAATGAACCTCCGAGGTTGATACTCAGGAAACTGCCCCCATCTTGAGTAGCATTTTTGGAAGGGACGATAAGTTGCGGTCATTATTGCTAAAGACTTAAAAGATGAGGGAAAAGGCAGCTCTTGTGAAAGTTCTTAAGTTCCACCAGCGAGAAATCGCTTGGAAACTCTCGATATAAATGGGTGTTAGCACGGAAATTTTGTACTCACAAAATTTAATGGATGAGGACTTTGGAACCATCTGTGCAAAGTCAAGAAGGGTAAACCCATAAAAATTCACGATGTTATAAAAAAAGGAGGTTGAAAACTCTAGACGCATGGATTGATTTACCCATCTCTGACAGCCTTGGGTGTGCCCGGTACACTGTGTTACCTAAAAGGAGGTATGACTGTTCCATACACAATTGAAGAGAATGAGCTGATTCCTACTCGATTGGTCACGGATGGCGAGTATGTATTGATTACAGAAAACTTAATGAAGCCACCCGGAAAGATCACTTCCCATTACCATTCATGGACCAAATGCTCGAAAGACTAGCAGGAATCGTAATACTTATGTTTTCCTTGATGCTTCTCCGGTTATTTCACAGATCTCCATATTGACCAAAAGATCAAGAAAAAGACAAACCTTCACATGCACATTCGGGACTTTTAGCTATCGTCGCATTGCCTTTTGGGCTATGCACTGCTCGGGCAGTTCCAAAGATGTATGGATGGGCAATCTTCCCGATATGATTGAAAAAAACGATGGAAGTATTCATGGATGACTTTTCGGTCTTTGGGGACTCTTTTTCTATTGCCTGACCATTTAGAAAAGATGTTGAAGCGGTGTGAAGACACCAATTTGTCTTTAAACTGGGAAAAGAGCCATTTCATGGTAAAGGAAGGCATAGTTCTCGGACATAAAATTTCTAAGTCTGGACTTGAGGTTGATAGAGCTAAAGTCGAAGTAATAGCTAAACTCCCTCATCCGACTTCTGTCAAAGGTGTCCGTAGTTTCCTTGGGCACGCCGGTTTTTACCGGCGATTCATTCAGGACTTTTCCAAAATTGCCCGTCCTATGACTCATTTGCTTGAAAAAGAGACTCCGTTTGTCTTTTCTGAAGAGTGTGTCGATTCCTTTACTCTACTCAAAGAGATTACTGAGGCTCCGATCTTAATTGCTCCCGACTGGGACTTGCCTTTTGAACTAATGTGCGATGCTAGCGATTTCGCAATTGGGGCAGTCCTCGGGCAAAGAAAAAACAAGCATTTTCAACCTATACACTATGCTAGCAAGACTATGAACGAGGCTCAAACTCACTACACTACTACAGAAAAAGAATTACTTGCTGTAGTGTATGCCTTTGAGAAATTTCGTTCATATCTTGTTATGTCAAAAAGCATAGTGTATACTGATCACTCTGCCATCAAGTATCTCTTTGCCAAAAAGGATGCTAAGGCAAGACTCATGCGGTGGATCTTGTTGCTCCAAGAATTTGACATTGAAATTCGAGACAAAAAAGGAGCTGAGAATCTCGCCGCCGATCATCTGTCCAGACTCGAAAATCCGCATCAAGACAAACTCGATAACAAAGAAATCAATGAAGCATTTCCTCTCGAGACTCTTGGTTCGATTGCTCTTCAAGATCAAAGTACCCCATGGTTTGCAGACTTTGCAAATTACCATGCGGGGAAATTCGTGATTAAGGGAATGACATCCCAACAAAAATAATTATTCAAGGATGTCAAACACTATTTCTGGGATGTCCTTTCCTGTTTAAGAGTAGTGCTGTTTCAGGCTGATAAGTCGTTGTGTTTCTGGCCAAGAAGCTTTAGACATTTCAGCTTGTCACTGTGGACCTACTTGGGGGACTCTATGTGCCAATTAAACAGCAAGAAAAATCTTCGATTCAGGATTCTATTGGCCCACCATCTTACAAGATGCCCATGAACGTTGTCACCCGTTGTGACATTTGACAAGTCAAGGAAAAATTACGCTAGTGATGAGATGCCACAAAACTCCATCCATGTTTGCGAAATCTTTGACATCTGGGGCATTGATTTTATGGGCGTTTCCGTCTTCAGAGGAATCAAGTATCATACCGTGGTGTTGGACTATTGTCCCAAAATGGGTCGAAGCAAGTGCGCTCCCCACCAATGATGCCCGAGTTGTCTGTAAATTTTTGAAAACTCTCTTCTCTCGATTTGGTGCACCCCGAGCTATCATAAGTGATCGCGGAACTCACTTCTGCAATGACCAATTTACAAAGGTCATGCTTAAGTATGGAGTAACTCATCGTCTCTCCACCATTATCACCACAAAGCAAGTGGGCATGTTGAGGTGTCAAATCGGGTTAAAGCGTTTCTTGAAAGAACGTGGAGATAATCGTTGCTTCCTGGGTCAGGATAAACTTGATGATGCTTTATGGGCCTTCGCACAGGTACAAAACACCCATCGGTGTAATCCATATAAACTTGGTACGGAAGGCATGTCAATCTCGATCGTGCTAGAGAAACAAAGCTACTGGGCTCTCAAGCATACCAATTTTGATATTCAAACTGCGGGTGATCACAGGAAAGTTCAACTGAATGAACTAAATGAACTTCGTGATCAGGCCTACGAAAACTCTTTGATCTATAAAGAGAAAACCAAGAAGATACACGATGCTAAGATCAAAAACCGCGTTTTCAACGTGGGTGATCGTGTTCTCCTCTTCAACTCTAGACTCAAGATTTTCTCGGGCAAATTGAAATCCCGTTGGTCTGGACCATTCACCGTTGTCCAAGTTTTTCCTTATGGCTCAGCTACGAGCTATCTAAAATCTCGGGCATAACTTAATGTGAATGGTCATGTATCTAACAGTTCTTTGGAGGGGGACTGTACCAACCGTGGTTGTCCAGGATCTCCAAAAGTTCCCCATGGTCCAATAAATTCGGGGACAGGGTCAAGCGACGCGGACCTATCATGCGCTTCGTGGAGGCCACCCCATGCTTTTAGTAGTAGTAATAAATAAGTGTTTGTGTTGTGAGAAGGCTTTCATTTTTCCATTACCCGTGTTTTGTCCATGTTTTGTGTGCTTTGTATTGTATGTCCAGGTATTCCCGGATTGTGAAGGCTCTCGATTCTGTCATTTTTAACTCGAGCTTCACATCCTCAGCTTCATTTTGGGAATTCAGTATCCAAATCTTATCGACTAACGTTTATCTTTTGGCACACTTCATAAACGGCCTTAGATTTACGTAGGTACCCCTTGAAAACATCGAGGACGATGTTAGTTCTAGTATGGGGGGGATCTTCGATTTGATTTTTGGCCTGCAGTCGTTGTTATCACATAATCCCGTTACCACAATTTTGCAAAATACCAAAAAAATAAATGAAAAAAAATATTTTTTTCAAAAATAGAATAAGTGTTTTTGGTCTTTTTGGGTAGGGTAAGAATAAATTTTGACTCGGATCGGCAGTGTTGAGCCCTAGCTAGTTTCGTTTTAGCAAAGCTTTCACGATATTCTATTGCTTTGAATTCTTAAGTGAAGAACGTGAAATGATTGAGTTAAAATATAAGTTTATGTGTCGAGCAAAGTATACGTCTAAAAACTTATATGAATAACTTGTTGTTCTTTTTTCTCCCATAGCTTCTAATCGCTAATAATACGTGTTCGAATTAATTAGCTAAGTTATCGATGTTCAGAAAAAGCTTCAAATTTGTGACTTGATTCTTTAAAAGCAAAGTTTGAAAAGATTTTAATGCCAATAAAGCATACATTTGATTATATGGAGCAAGTAATAGATGTGTCGTGATATCCCACTCCGCTAACCACGAGGTGGGGGTTCAAACTAAGACATCTTTACTTCTAGGGACTTGGTGTGTCGTGATATCTCACTTGGAAGAAAGGTCTAGGTGAGGGTTCAAACTAAGACACTAATCCTTAGCCATATTAGGAAGAAGGTGTTGATGTGATTTCCCACTACGCTGCATCGGGTGGGTTTTCAAACTAAGAACACCGGACGTTGGTTGTGATATCCTACTAGGGAGCGAGGCCTAGGTAGGTGTTCAAACTAAGCAACGCATTCCTAGCTTTAAGAACTTGAAAAAAAAAAAAAAAAAAAAAAAAAATAAAAAAAATAAAAAAAAAAAATAAAATAAAAATAATAATTTTGAAGTTCTATAAAATCAAGTTGCAAAGTCTTAATAAATTGTTGCTTTGAGTCACGATTCATTTTGTGAGCTTTGAGAATACGTTGATCTATGGTTGAGTTTAACTCAAGCACACACACGTAATATTTATCCAGTCGGGAGTTCAAAAAGATCACAAGTCATAAGTATGAGGGATTTTACACCTAATTTATCGACATTGATCTGTTTCAATTGTGGCTTATTACTAGTGAAAAATCGGGGACGATGAAATTTTCCGTCAGGACAATCCGTAGATAATTTATGGACGTTTCCAATCTATGATCATTGTGAATTAATAGAAAGACAAACCATTCATAAAAAAAATCCAAAAAAATTGAGTAGCCAATGTTCATACGAAATATTGTGTTATTCGGGATTTGGCGTAAAGGTAGTTGATTCTTTCTTTGACACACTTTGCTACTTTTCAAAGTTATTAGTAGGGGGAGTCAAGAGTCTTGTTTTCGTGAATGCTTACTTCTTAGCATTAGCGTGAGGTCACGGCAATACCTTAGTATGGGGGATTTTGGGTATTGTGCTTTAATAACATACCTTTTACTTCAAAAACGCAGTTGTAATAACCAAAAACACGGACTTAAAATGCCAAAGATACGCTTGTTTGTAATTGGTATTGTGAAGGAACGGATAACCAAGTAATGGACGAAATCAAAGCAAAACAACAAAACGGACACGGGAATGGAAAGCTGTGAAGGACAAGCCAAATCAAAGCAAAGACCAGAAAGTCATAGTCAAAGTCAACTCAAAAACTTAACAGTTCAAAATACGGAGCCGTATTGAAGAATACTATGGATGCAATTCTCATCAATTGATGGGAGGAAAAGCCCTCAACAGTATATTGATGAAAATGTGAAGACCAAATGGGCCCTCAATCAATGGACAACAGCCATTTGTGTGCTTTTGACAAAGACTATGAAGAATTTGAAGGCCCGATCCTAGCCTTGAACAGCAATCTCAGCCATTGTACACACAAAACCCATCACAAACCTTATTGGGCCTTAAAAAGCCCAATAACAAAAGCCCAATAACAAAAGCCCAATACAAAACCCAAAACCCATTAAGGCCCATTAGCAGTTTTTATAAAACCCTAGGGACTATAAATTGTCAAGTTTAAAAAAGGGTTTGTATATAGAAAGTGTTTTTAAACATGAGAGGGGACCGAATTTGTATTTTTACAAAACCTTTATCTGTAAAAACACAGGCTGAAAATGCCATTGTCAAAACCTTCTTTATCTTTGTTTCAATAAACACAAGGACTACTTGTGACCATTTACCAAACTCGTTTATAACTAAGAAAAAGAAACAAAAAGAAATGGAAAGAAATAAGAAGTGTAGGGTTTCTTTTTGCCAACTCTCAAAGTTTTAAAAACCTGCGTCCAATAACAGTCTCCCCCTCAACCCATTTCCCGCCAACCTCCTAGAACCCTTCCCCCTTCAATGTCTACACTCCAATCTTTTTACCTATATCCTTTACCAGTCCAACATATAACACCACAAATCCACTAACCTTAAAAGATGCCACCTTGGCAATCTTCCCAAACCCGAAGCACCATCAATGGTGGATATGGTTTAAAGAAGCACAAAGCTTAATCTAAGGGCTAGGATTGGAAGTAGAGGCTTCACTCACACAAGAAACACAACCAAAGAAGCTGTGAAGATCTTGGACTTCTATAAATGCAAGAAACACAAGCCGAACAAGAGACTAGTTTTTTCTTAGCTTATTTTTATTTAAAAACTTTAATCAACTTGTAATTTAAGTTTCAGCTTGCTTCTTAAGTGTAATGTTACTATTTTAAAGGTTTAATTCAAGTTTTGAAGTTAATGTTAAATTTCTTGTGATTGTCAACATTATTCGTCTTTTAAATTCTTAGTCAATTCTTGAAAGGAGTTGGTTTGTTTGTTTCGCTTCAATCCTATGTAACTCACATTCAACCTACATTAATTAAGTTTTAAGTAAAATTTAGAAAAAGTATTTTTGATTTATTAAAGGGGTGTTGGGAAATACCTGATAATGGGTTCATATGGGGTGTGGTATGGGTCATTAATGCAACTCAGCCATTTAGGTGAGTTGTTTGGGTTTAATTAGGCCAAAATGTTTATAGTTTTTAGTAAAAAATTGAGCACTTAGCTTTTTCTTTTTCTTTCAAAGTTTTCACAAAAAAAAAAATATAAGCCTTAAGGCTTAAGCTGCTTAGACAGCTTAAGCAGCTCATTTTTGAGCTTATTGTAGTCACAAAAGACCACTTTAAAAGCCATGTTTTCTGTCTCTTTCACTTTGACAAAATAAGTCAAAGTTTTGGCTTTGCACTTTTCTTGAAAAACCCTTGACTTTCAAGCTAAAAAATCAGCAGCTTTTTCTAGTTAATAGAAGCTGAGTTTTTGAGCTTAAGCTCTAATCATAGCCTTTTAAATCTGTTTGCAATAGGTTTTAATTTTTAAGCTCATATGAGCTTATTTGATAAGCCACAAAAAAGCCCCTAGCTCTTGCCTGTTTTTCCCCTGGTGCTGAAACCAAAATTCAGCACCCTTTATCTAGCTTATTTTGCATTAGACTCCTAGGACTTTTTGCTTTTTAGTGTAGCTTATTAGTAGCCCTTTAAGCCCCCAAAATTATTCAGCTTAATTCCCTTTCTAACTTAGCTTAATTTAGGTTTGAAAACCCCCTTTTTCTGTTTTATATCAAAACTGAGACTGGTTGTTACTTTTGCACGATAGCAAGATGAGCTAACAACAACAGTATCTAATTGAGAGATTTTAGATAGCTATATCTAATTGAGAGAATTTAGATGACTGTTAATACAAATGTTTACGAATTATATAAGGCATAATGTTGTTTGTGTACAACTGATGCTAGAGAATAATCAATTCTAGTTGAAGAAGGATTTCATCATTTATGATAAATCTGCTAACTAGATATGCTCAGCTAAGAGCATTGTTGCATTACACATTAAAGAATGAGAATACTTTACATTTTAAGAAACTGTAAAGATGACTGTCTGAGATAGGTATGTTGTTGACTTCAAATACCCTATAAAAGGTACTATTACCTTGTCCATACTATGACTCTTGCAATAGTATGCACGTGAACAATAAGACACTCATCTTATTATTCAAATCTTTCATAATATGTGAATTTGAAACAAGTATTCAGAAAGTTTACTCAGATAACTATTTAGCTGTCTTGTAAAGAAAGAGTTGAGAATGTTAGAAACATTGGACTTCAACTTGCTAATTAGTTTCATGCATATCTGTTTTAGTATTTGGATAATTAGGATTGTAAGACAATTTTTACTTTCTGATGAATGAAGATACGTGGTATTTGTCATTCATACATATAATAATTGTTATCCTATATTTGCATGTTTAATCCTTGAATGATTTTATCATTCTAAATATGTCCATTGTCGGTTAACAATATGGGAATATTGTTACATAAGGCAAATGTGAGTGTTGGTTATATTCTTTGAATATATGGATTGTTCCCGCCAAACTCATGTGTATTCACAAGGGATGCATATTGGATACCACAACCTTCAAATATTCACTTTTGGATCCATGTCATGGGTAAATGTCGAAAATGGTTTAAAAGTCATCCTTATACTTGAGATACAAGCAAGTTCTGTATGTGTGGATATTACTTTTTGAGTCTAAGTCAAATGCTATCCTGAATAAGGTAGTCATAAAGGTTATTCTTGGAAGTGATGTGCAGCAGCATCCACAACACTTGTAGTCAACAAAGAATTTGTTCCTCCACTTGATATGTGCAAAAAGATACCATGGGCCCTCTTCAGAAATAATTAGATAATTGTATGGCCGTGCCCAAAGGGTAATCTAAGATGATTCTTGATTACATTTGGTATATCTGAATTATTTCTATAACGAGAAACATAATGTTAAACTATATGGAATGAGTTAGGACCCATATCCATGGTTTAACGGTATCTGTAACAAAGGGATGCTGATGATTAAAGCAATAAATAAACTAATCATTATAAGCTGAGATTGTTCTTGAAACTATTATCTCAAGTATTTCTAATCTAAAGGTAATTGTGTGTGTTTGCTAGATGTTGCTAATTATCAGTATATCTGTATCCCGCTACTCCGCCTCCTAAGTGGGAGCTGTTGGAAAATGGTAGTCGGTTCTACAAGTTATACGTTAGAAATATGTGAGCTTATTAGGGGCATACGCGTTAAACACTTAGAGTAAGTTTTACTTCACGGTAATATTTAAAATAGTACGTTTAAATAGTCGTTATTACCGTTACTTGTTTAATAAAGTATAACGATTATTTAAAATATAAACCTGAGGGACTTAAATGAACAAAACCCAAACCCATGGGGTGCCTTTGTTTGGCCGAACCCCAAGAGGGTCCTAGTAGGGGTGTTTGGTTTGGTTATGGGATAAGAGAAAGGAGGGAAAAGGAAACTTTGGTTCCCTTATCCTACGAGAATTAGGATAGGGTTGGGAGCCTATATAAACCCCACCCTATGCCTCATTCTTCATTCATTCACTACATTCACAAATCCCTAAAAACCTTAAAAACCCTAAATCAGTTTTGGTTTTTCTCTTCCCTATTGTTCGACCGAATTTAATCCCCAAAGGGATTTTCGGTTCTTGTTTTCTCTCCACCGATTTCGACTAAAACCCTAAAAGGGTTTTTGGTTCTTCTTGATCTCATAGCTTGACTATTCAAGATCCATACGAGGTGCCTAATTAGGTTAACAGTTTGTGTGGTTTTCGGTATTACCAAATTAGGCAAAACCCTAATTAGGGTTTACTATATTCGGTTCAAGGTTTATCTGGGTTTATTGGTTTTTGGTTCAAGCTCAAATGGTGCGTTTAGATTCGGGTATAACACGTGGTGTTTAGAACGTGAAGCTAGACAAGAAATCAACTCGTACTCGGTTGACGTGTTTGTGTGAGCAACCGTAGAGGTGGTAATTTAATCACTCGTTTCAAGATCAAGATCCGGCGTAAGTTTATTGATTTAACTCAATAAACAAATGGTTAGTGAATTACTTGTTTCAAGTTCAAGATCAAGAGGTAAGTAATTATTTACTTTATTGTTATAATTATTTACTTTATTATGTGTTAATCTTTGTGTCAAAACTAGATCCATTCCGCTGCGTACTCGTAGCTAAACTGGTTACCTAATATGTTAAATCCCAAAAAAAGAGTCTCGTATTCCAGCCATCGCTGAGGTGGCCAGCGTGACACGAAAGGCTTTAACGTCTCTTCGTCAATCCTACCATCCATGATTGGCTCTGATAATGAGCACTTCAGGAAAATATAAATATAATAAAAAACTAAGAATACATACATACATACTGATTTTAACTAATGAAATAGAACATGTATGTAGGGAGGAAGCTTAGGCCAAAGTTTAAATGGATATTAACTAACAAAATTGTAAGTACACGTGTGCACAGTGTTGGAAATTGTTATCTAAAATAACCCTAATATTACATTAATATTATACGAGCTACGCAGCGAAAACAAACTCATATAGCGACTATAATTAACATAAAACATAAACAGAAAAACATACCTTTTAGCAAAACAAGCTAAATCAAGAACCGGAGATTTCTTCAGAATACGCACGTGTATTAAACCCGTTCAAATACCGAAACCTCTTCTAGTTGCTAAAATAAACAATCTCTACGTGTATCCACACTACACGTTAACCAATACCATCCGAATGCTAGTTTCATGAACCAACGCTCAAGAATACTACAAGTACTCAAACTTAAACATCTTTCCCGTTGGGGTGTTTGTTATGCGTCGACCACAAGGAGGAAGATAGGAGAGGGATGTGATTAATGAGCTAGGGGATCCTCTATTTATACAAGATATAGAGCCCTCAAGTTTACCTATGTAACACCCCTATTTTTACATATAGCAGCGGAAGCTAATCTGGGGTATTACTTCAAGGTACAACAGTCATAATCATAGAAAACGAATAAAAAAGAGTCATTTTTAAAAATCAAGTTATCATTCATTATTTCATTAGAGTTTTTACAAACGAGAAGTCCCAAAATCTAAAACATAACATTTGAATGATAACAGTTTTGCCATCTTCAAGTCCTCGCTACTCCGTGTCATAGGTTGCTTAATTACCTAAGATAAAACATGCTAAAAAGGTCAACACAAAGGATGAGTGATATTCATAGGTTTAAGTTAAATAATTTGAATGCAAATTCGATATTGGGTTACATTGTTATACACCCATTATTAGTAAAACAATTATTATTGCCATTAGCTCATGAATCTGAAGCCTTGGGATATATAATAATCAAACGTTATAGCCCCAATGGGTGCCTTTGCCAAAACACCCACAGTTATATTCTAATGGTGTGCAATTGGTTACCGGTATAACTGGGTACACCAACGGGGAGGCCAATCCCAAATAGATCTAATCACAACATTCGCTCTTACTCCGTAGAGTAATTAACGGTTCATGATATTGGGGACTTAAAGGCAAAAGTAGTTACTTAGGCAATAATAAATCAGGATAGCATACAAAAAATAATTGCATTCATGGTTTATAGCATGTATCCCCCTTGCAGGTTTATGAAATATTTGAAAGATTGAAATGCGAGGCTATGAACTCACCTTAATAGTATAGGGAAATTTGATTGATAGCAAAGGTATATGAGATGAAAGTAACAGCTTCGTCACACGCAACCTAGGGTAATATGTCAAGTTTTAGTTTGATTGTTATGTTTCAAATCTTTATAAAGTATAATGTATATCTTTGATTGAATTATTATGGAGTATTGTATCACCGTTTGGGCCATCATAATTCAGAGATCATTCAGTAAACGTTTGAGGAGCCAGGGCATTTTAAATCGTAAACCCAACAACTCAGTCAGAACGTAATACCAAGATGAAACCCCTTAATATGATGCTCCCTAGTATTGTGATACGATATAGATTCGAGACAGGATTTTTAAAGAGCATATTGATGATGAATTATATAATAGTTATAACATAATCGGTTTTAAGCGTTTTGTTCAATAACTGGAAATGATAAGTACGTCAAGCGTTAATTAAAGTTATGTCTCATAAGGTTTTGAACACATTTTTAAACTTTTCAAAATGTTACATTTTAGACCCTTAAGAATGAAATATGGCAAAATATACCCTTGGTGTTTTTACTTTTACAAGTTTGGTCCTTCTAGTTTAAAAGATATACAAAGTAAACCTTGCACTTTAGAAAGTGACATAATAGACCCTTATAGTTATAACTTTGATAAAATAACATTTTCAGTCCCTTTAGTTATAAGTTTCATAAAGTTACGATATATACCCTTTTGCATGGATAATATTCACAAAACAAGTCCGAATGGCCATGCAAGCTTATTTTAATATTCCAAAAGATATTTGTAGGTTATAGCTTATTAATATAAGCTAAAATATGAAGATTTAATGTAACAAAAGTTTAAAATAACGATTCGTTAAGCTAGAAATCAAAACGGGTCGAATTAGGGTTTTTAAACGAAAACGCGTAGGTTTTTATTTCAAATTCTTTCAATAATCAATAAAGTGGTTATATTAACATTAGTTAAGATAGATTATAGCAACATTTAACCATTATAACATTTAGATTAAAGAAAAACATAGAATTAGGGTTTATGGGTTTGGTTTTGGATCAAAATAGAAAAACACCTAGAATTTTATATTAAAAGCTTTAACAAGAGTTCAAGTATGATCATATGAACATTATATGAATGTAGGAGCAGGTATGGATCATAAGAAACCTGGGTTTGAGCTTCAAAGATCAACAATGGAGGAAAACAGGTCGAATAGGTCGAAATGCACTCGTACGCCTAATTTTTCTTCTTTGGGGCTTCAAGGCTTCAATATTTCTCTTGATTATTGTTCTTGGGACCTCTTAGGAACTTCTTGAGCAGATATTTTCTACTATTGTGGGTTATAGAAGAAGATGTGTTGGTGTGATTGAAATAAGAGGGTTTGAACCCCCTTTTATAGTCGTGCGAGTCTTGGAGGCTAAGAATAAAGAGGTGAGGTGTCATATTTCTGTTCTAGCTGAGTTGTGAGGTCTATGGTGATGATATGGAGGTCTAGGATGGTAGATAGGGTGATGTGGGAGGTGGTTTGTGGTGATGATTGGCCGCGGCAACCTTAAGGAGCAAGGGAAGGATGTGGCTCATCTTAGGACCAAGAAATGAAGAAGATATTTGTGTGAGGTACTTGTAAGCTGGTTAGAGGTGAGAGTGCTTAGTCATTGAGGTGCTTGTTTGCAATATGGAACTTTAAAATGGGGCAAAATGAGAAAGAGGTGTATGCGGGTTTGGTTAGGGCTCATTAGGGTTTTTAAGCTTGCATTTCATGTATACTTGTTTAATAATGATGGATTAATGATTACAAGACTTATATTAAGAGTTATTAACAATATTTGATAGGTGGTTTGGGTTTAAAATAGGCGAAATTGAGTAAACAATTTGAAAGTTCAAATTAGGGTTCGATTAGGGTTTTCTAGATTTAATTCTTGTACATTGTTGTCAAAAATGGTGAAATGATGATGGAATGTGATTTGAAATGTTGTAATTTATGTTATTACAACTTATTTGAGTATTGGTTTAGGTTTACAATGGATAAAAACAAAGAAACGGGTCATGGTTTATAACTAGCTTGGTTTAGGGTTTCTAACTTGGATTTCTTGTAATTTCATGAGATGAGAATGAATATGGATTGAAAATGAAGTATATGACTTGCTTGTAACTTATACTTGACAGATTATACAAGATTTTTTAGGAAAACGGAGGTGAAACGGCTATTTTGAAGATCATGCTTAATGATTTGTACATTGTGCTTTATAGGACTTGTA
The DNA here is from genome assembly GCA_026074375.1 of Tanacetum coccineum. NCBI lineage: Eukaryota > Viridiplantae > Streptophyta > Magnoliopsida > Asterales > Asteraceae > Tanacetum > Tanacetum coccineum. Next base: position 17,456 of record BQNB010012788.1, on the reverse strand, counting down.
CCTTGACTTGGAGGGAGTTTATATTTCAAATGAGATGTTATATTACTTGTACATATGCTTTAGTAGCTTGTACATTAACTTTACATGGAGTTAGGGTTTTAGAGGTATACGATAACAGTTTAAAGCCTGTCTTGATTTAACGTTGCAAATGGTACATTATATGAGTAATGTAGTTTGTATAAATGATATTAAGATATTAACTTGACATATTATGATGTTTGCTTTACATATATGTAGATAGGATTGTCATAGATAGGTTGGTGAGCTCATGTACTTTTTAGTTATGCAAAGTTGCGTTTGTATATGGATATTTGGTAATGTAAGTAATGTAATAAAGCAAAAAATTTCCCTGAAAAAGGTGGTTCATATATAATAGATAGATAGTACATTGCATCTAACTTAATAGATGGATATTTACATTGATGAAATTACGGGTTGTTATAGTCTCCACCCCTTAAAGAAATCTCGTCCCGAGATTTAATTGAAAGTTATAGTAGTATTGTTTGGGAATAGATGTAGGTACTGGGCATGAATTTGATCTTTATGTTAGGCTAATCAAGGTCACAAGTCCATGTGTGTGATGCATTTATAATTATGTTGCGCACCATAATTATAATTGCCTTCTTTCACACGTCTACTTATTTCCAAGACCACACCTCTTGATGACAGCCAATAGAATTTCTCCAGATCCTGATATATCTTGTCAGAACCTAGATGGATGGAATACTTTGTTTTATGGAACCTGTAGATTATGGGCCTACCACGCTTCTGTTTGTCGACACTTGATGTTAAGAATCGTTATCCATTAACCTTTAAAAGTCAAAATCGAATAAGAATGCTATCACAAGTCTTTGTTAAAATTTTCATACCTAGTGGTATTGAAATCATTTGACATTGTATAGATTCTTGTATGTTTCCTTGTTATTACGTTACAGGATATAACAGAAAATTTTAGAATACGGAGATCATGGAATGAGTGATTTAATAGGAGGCTTAGTGTTTCTAGGTACAAAGGTTTGAGAAAATCGGATAGTAAAAGAATTATAGTAATCCCGGATAAAGATATGAGTCATCATATATAGGATACACAAATACAAAATTGGTATTATGAAACAACGAGGTATAATGGAATCACCACTGTATAAATAACTTGTCTATATAATTTACATAGCAAATTTTGACAAGTGTCATTATTCATACATCTAGTGGTTGGATTCTAGAAAGTTGTAAACGACATAGATCTAATATGGTATTCTCCCTTGAGTTCTTGGATCTTGTTCAGAATATTCTTGATGACGAACCTGGACATAATCATGGGGTAGTTGATCTAACCGGTGATGAAGATCTTACTGATGAAGATGGAGATACTGGAATGGGTGATTCAACAGGAGTCTCAGTGTCTTTAGGTGGTGAAATCTTCTCGGAAGGAAAATGATATCTCGGGAATCAAACATCATATGGAGGGCAAAAGCTGGTTAGAGGCAATAATACTGGGGTGGTGGAATGGCATCATATGCTTGTATGGATCATCATGAAAAAGTGAGATAGATAGTGAGGATAAAAGATCTTTAGTTAAATCATCTGAAAAGTTAGGAGAGGTGTTTTCTGGTGAAGCCAGAGAATAGTCTGATAAAGCCGGGATATAGTCAGGAGAATGTGTAGAGGAAAAAGTATCCTCAACATCGGAATCAGATAGGATAATAATAGGATAGATATATTCGGGAGTAGACATAATTCGGTATAACAACTAAGTGTAAATAACATAAGTTATTTATATAATAGTATAGTAGTTATGTATTCTTACATACTATTCGGAAAAAGTAGTGGCATCTTCACAATTCAGGGAATGTAGTGGCACGGAGGACATTAATGGCAAAAGAAAAGTAGTTATAGTTAAGGTGTTATCTGTTTCTATAACGTGAGCTCTGATAACTTCTGCTACCACCCCATTTTGGTATTAATAGCGAGCGGAAGCTAAATTGGGGTTTATTCATGAATCACAGACACAATCATAGAAAATGACTCAAAAGAGACGTTTTTAAAAGATACGTTATCATTCATTTAAAATCAGAGTTTTACAAAGGCAGGTCCTAAAATCTAGAAACATAAAATGTGAATGATAACAAGTTTTAGCCATCTTCAAGTCCATGCCACTCCATGCCATAAGTTGCTCAATTACCTGAGATAAACATGCCAAAAAGTCAACACAATGGTTGAGTGAAATTCATGGTTTTGTGACTTGTTATAGTTGATACAAGTTATCATAATGGAAATATTTGCATTGCAGGGACAATTATCATGGAGAACATTATTATCATGGAGAACAGTATTATCATGGGGAACAGTATTATTATAGAGAGCAGTATTATCATGGAGAACAGTATTATTACTCTAAACTCATGAACCACATATTTAACTTAATAGAACCGGGAACCTTTACCAGAAGATATACTAGGAGTCACTATCCAAAGAGCTATTAAAGAGATATTGGGAGATACTACCCAAAGAGATATGAAGGTATTCGGGATACAACCCAAGCAGATATTAAAGAGATATTGGGAGATACTACCCAAAGAGATATTAAAGAGATATTGGGAGATACTACCCAAAGAGATATTGAAGAGATATTGGGAGATACTACCCAAAGAGATATTGAAGAGATATTAGGAGATACTACCCAAAGAGATATTGAAGAGATATTGGGAGATACTACCCAAAGAGATATTGAAGAGATATTGGGAGATACTACAAAAGAAGATAATGAAGCGGATATTGGGAGATACTACCCAAAGAAGATATTGAAGAGATATTTCATTTATTTATTTTTTTTTTTTTTTTTTTTTTTTTCAGGAATCATATATCAGGATAGAATACAATTTAGAAAACACTATATATTCTTCGTTTTATATAAACAGGGTTACAGTTTTATATAAAGTATTTAAAAGATTGAAATGTAAGGTTAATGAACTCATTAAGTCTTTTGATAATCTAATCACAGTGTCTATAAGATAAAAACGAGTATGTAAAAGGGTTTCCTAAAACTAGATGTATCCCCTCACGGGTTTAAAAATGTAATAAGTAAAGGCGAGGTAATGAACTTCACCGGATAGGTATGTTGTAATAAATATTCCAAAAATGAAGCTGACGACTTATCACGATCTTAACAGGGAAGGTTTGATATAGCAAAAAGATAGTAAACAGCACGTCACGCAACTTGAGTAAAGATGTCAAAGTCTTAGGAGATTGCTACTCTAGAACTTGGTTTTTAATAGTTTTAATCTGCGATGAGTTTGATTGGATAGTTTGGAATTATTGTATCATCTGTTTGGGCCATCATAATTCAGAGGTCAGTCAAGTAAATCGTATTCGAGGACGCCTAGGGTACCCTCTTTTAAAATCATAAATCCAACAACTCAGTCAGAACGTAATACCAAGATGAAACTCCTTAATATGAAGCTCCCTAGAATTTTGGTACGATATAGATTTGGGACAGGATTTTTAATAGCACATCGATGATGAATTATATAATAGTTATAACATAATCGGTTTTAAGCGTTTTGCTCAATAACTGGAAATGATAAGTACGTCAAGCGTTAATTAAAGTTATGTCTTATAAGGTTTTGAACATATTTTTACATTTCTATTTTTTTCAAAATGTTACATTTTAGACCCTTAAGAATGAAAAATGGCAAAATATACCCTTGGAGTTTTCACTTTTACGAGTTTGGCCCTTCTAGTTTAAAAGATGTACAAATTAAACCTTGTACTTTGGAAAGTGACATAATAGACCCCTATAGTTATAACTTTGATAAAATGACATTTTCAGCCCTTTTAGTTATAAGTTTTAGAAAGTTACGATATATACCTTTGAATGGAAGTACGTGTGTGTTTGCGAACACCAAAGTCCAAAGTATGCTCATGCAATCTGTATTTTAAGATTCCGAATGTATTTGACAGGGATGAGATTATCTAATATAAAGCTATTTAATACATTAAGAGGTTCATAGTAACGCGATAAGTTTTTATAGAAAATAATACGTAGGCTTGTTAAGCTAGAAATCAAAACGGGTCGAATTAGGGTTTTAAAACAAAAACGCGTAGGTTTTTAATTCAAATTCCTTCAAGACTTGATAAAGTATTTATTATAATGTTAGATAAGCTTATTAGAATAGATTATAACAATAGTTTATAAGTTTAGCTTATAGATTAAGTAAAAACATGAAATTAGGGTTTCATGAGCTCGGTTTGGATCAAAAAGGTAAAACACATATGTTTTTGAGTTCAAAGCTTTTAACAAGAGTTTAAGCATGATCATATGAACATTATGAGGGTATGAAAACAGAATGTGAGCTTACGGAACCTGGTTTTGAGCTTATAGCTTGAAAACGGGTCAAAATCGGGACTTTTAGCTTCGTACGCCTAGAATAACGACTCTGGGGCTTCTTTTCTTGGTTTCTTTTGCTTCACTTCTGATCTTGAGACTTCTTAGGACCTTCTTGAGCAAAGATTTGCTGCTATTATGGGTTATAGAAAGAAGAAGTGGGGGATGAATGAGAATGAAGGGTTATGAGCCCTATTTATAGTCGAATTGTATCTTGGTGGCCAAGGAGACTTAGAGCTCAAGGTTAGAACATGTGGAGCAGCTAGTATATGATGAGGAGAGGCTAGAGGGTGATTAGTAAAAGCTATGAAAGTAGGATTGCAAGGTGGAAGGTATTAGGGGTGTTTGTGTGGTTTCGACTAAGCAAGAAAGAAAGAGTGGCCCATGTGGCTCAATTTGGTGGCTAGGAATAAAAGGATGTGCTTTGTAAGCTGGTTAGGGTCTGATGTGTGCTTAGTCCTTGAGGTGCTATGTTTGCATATGGAACTATATCATGGGGTCGAATTGAGGAAAATGGTTTTTGGGTTTGTATGCGAGTTCAATTAGGGCTCATTAGGGTTTTTTTAAGCTTGCATTTCGTGTATACTTGTTTAATAACGATGGATTAATGATTACAAGACTTATATTAAGAGTTATTAACAAGATTTGATAGGTGGTTTGGGTTTAAAATAATCGAAAATGTGTAAACGGGTCAAAAGTTCAAACTAAGGTTCAATTAGGGTTTTCTAGATTTAATTCTTGTACATTGTTGTTAAAATGGTGAAATGATGATGGAATGTGATTTGTAATGTTGTAATTTATGTTATTACAACTTATTTGAGTATCGGTTTAGGTTTACAATGGATAAAAATAAAGAAACGGGTCATGGTTTAGAAACTAGCTCGGTTTAGGGTTTCTAACTTGGATTTCTTGTAATTTCATGATATGAGAATGAATATGGATTGAAAATGAAGTATATGACTTGCTTGTAACTTATACTTGATAGATTGTACAAGATTCTTTAGGAAAACGGAGGTGAAATGGCTATTTTGAAGATCATGCTTAATGACTTGTACATTGTGCTTTATAGGACTTGAACCTTGAATTGAGTTTATATTTCAAATGAGATGTTATATTACTTGTACATATGCTTTAGTAGCTTATGCATTCAATTTAGATATTAACCTTACATGGAATTAGGGTTTTAAAGGTATATGATAACGGTTTAAAGCCTGTCTTGATATAACGTTGCAAATGGTACATTATATGAGTAATATACTTTGTAAAAATGATATTAAGATATTGACTTGACATATTATGATGTTTGATTGACATATATGTAGATAGGATTGCCATAGGTAGGTTACGTGAGATTGTTATGCAAGTTACATTGCATACTGAGATATTGGTAATGTAAGTAATGTAATAAAGCGAAAAATTTACCTGAAAAAGGTGGTTCATATATAATAGATAGATAGTACATTGCATCTAACTTAATAGATGAATATTTACATTAATGAAAATTTGCTGGTTGTTATAACCTATCCCACCGATGTGGGATAAACTAGTTTCTCTTCTTTTTCTACTTGGTTGTCCATCATAAGTCCAACACCCTCGATGTTGACTTTTGACTTCGTTAATTAAATATGTACATTACATATTAATTCAGCGGCATTTTGTTAATTATTCGTAAACTAGTTAACAAACTAACTAACTATCATTAAGTATTCTATCATTGGTATATTAATATATATAATAAATATACAGTTTTATTATTATATACACTAATTGAGTATTAAATACATGTATAATAAATATATGCTTATATTATTATATATATATATATATATATATATATATATATATATACTAATAGAGTGATATCTAAGTGTATACGTGTGTGACCCCCGTAGGCTCACATATTCTCAGCCGTATAAATATCCGTATGACATGAGCACAAACCAACAACTCCCACTTGCAAATGTCAGTCATAGAATATAACATACTAACACTGACGATTAGTCTAGGAACCACATCAATGCTCCCAGAAATACCTGAGTATGGTTTCAGTAAACATCTCAGCCATTTATGGTTCAAGTTAGTCATATCTTTTTGTTTTAGATATAATGTTAAATATGGATATGGATCAAAAGTCATTCCATAGTTTAAAGATTCTGTTTCTTGCATCTGTATTGATCTAGATTACCAAATGTAAAAAGAATCATCTTAACTACACTTTGGGTGTGACCACAAAAACATATGATCAACCCAACCAGGGCCCCAGTAAGTATCTAACTCCCAAACACGTAGAGGAACAAATTCTGTTTTAACTACAAGTGTCCATCATATATTTCAAAACATTTATGAAAGTAGTCATTATAACTACCTATTGACAGTATAGCGGTAGACTAGAATCAAGAAATGCTATCTATACACGCAAAACTTGCTTGCATCTCAAGTCTAAGGATAAACATAACTTTCACCATGTGTGTATTGCACCCAATGATTTCCATCCATAAAGTGATTAACACAGGTGGGGTATCCAATATTTAACCTTATTGAATAACATGTAAAGTAGGCATAGTTTATAATAAATAAATTTATTCAAGGATTTAAGCATGAAAAGATAAAACACAGTAGTATAAATGAAAATGATCGTACCACGTATGTCAATTCATTATTTAATACAACTGCTTACAGTTTTATTATCCAAATACCAATAAGATCAGTTCATGATGATCCTAGTTAAATGCCTTATCTACAACAATCACAATTAGTAATAAAGCATAGGTTCCATGAACAAATCAACTAGGTCATGATCCTGTAGGACTTTAAGAATACTTATTTCAAAATTCACGAATAGTGAAGTTCTTTAAATAATATGATGATTGTTATTTTGTAAGTGTGCACTCACTTGTAAGTATTACTTATATGAGTCTAGTCACATTACTTTCCATATGATGTATGACATATGCCAAACATCCTAATGGAGAGAGTCATCTCAACAGTTTTTGAAACTGTAAAGCATTCTTATTCTTTAAATATAGTATTATGCAACTATGCCTTTTAAACCAAGCATATGTAGCCAGCAATCTTAGCATATAAGATGAAAACTTGCTTCTACAAAGATTAAGTATCATCTCAATTGAAACAAACACTAGTGTATACAAAAAATACTATGCTAAACTACTGTAAATTCTAAACAATTTTTTGATGTTTGGATATCACACAAACCCAAGGTTTGTTGATCATAATGATCTTACTATGATTATCACAATGTATATCCGTAGTATCTCTATTATTAATTCCAGGAATGAATTCCTAATTTAAACATTAATCAGAATGTTCCTTCTAATATCTTTTAATTAGATTCTAATATTGTCAAATCATCTTACACTCATGCAAATGATACAACTAATTACATATACAATATGATGTCCATAATGAATCCTTTAGTGGTACTTAAGGTTCTATTCATGTGTTCAATCTCACCAAGTAAGATAAATCATTCGAGTTTTACTCGATGATATTTCATATTGCATTCAGACTTAATTCACCACATATGTATCAAACATATTATTCCAAGGTTGCATGTTTCATTTTCTAAAATTATTATAAGAATCTTTATTTCAATCTAAGGGATAAAATCTTACTTAGATAAATAAATTGTTTCTAACATGTTCAACAACATAATTGATTTTAAAAAGTAAAAACAAATTACTCCCACAATCTTTGAGAAGTACTCATGAGCTATTTTATTTATAATTAAAAATCAAATCTAACAAGTGATTTATTTAACAATATAAATATTGCAGTTGTCGTAAGGGACTTCTACAAAAAGTTTTACCATTCCCTAGGCAGTGTACCTAATCGTTGTAGTATAGTATAGGTAAGACTCAGGGGTTGTTATCATTTTATAGAGGAATAGGTTGGGAAGGCTTGATCATGGTCTACCATAATTCTAAGGGTTAAGAGAATATTCTTTTTGTGTTTTTATATTTTATGAAAACAGTAAATCATATGTTTAAGAGGTTGGTTGGTTTTAGCTATTAAACTAAATAATAAACTAAGCTACTGATGATAACAGTATAATAAAAGATTGTGTTTATTTAATCATGTATTACTCCCTAAGTTGCTTCTCCAAGTGTTGTTGCTTTGTCACACTTGTGATGATCTATGTAATTATTTCCTAAGTCATGAACAAATTACATGAACCCGCCGTCTATTTAATATTCCGTTAAGGCAACGCACAAGTAAGGTAGTATGAAGACTATTACAAGGCCCCTAAGAGTATATTAAATTCATTTGAAATATATTAAGGGTGGATCAACCACATAAGGGGTAAGGTAGTATGAAGACTGTTAGTTGATGATATCCTTTTTACACAATCATGTTTTTTTAGACACATTAACAGCGATACAAACAAAAGCTGATTTTCTAAGACCTAACATGCATATTCATCACAAGAAGAAACACCACTAAGATCTACATCTAAGGTTTCATACAATCATAAATAAACACAATAGAAGGTTTAGCCAAGCATGTTAAAGATAAAGCAAGAACAATAATGAAGCACACAACACAGACATATTAAATGATTAAGATAATCTTACTTGATTAAAACATGAATTAAAGGAAGTACAATAGGGTTTTGAGACCCTAAAATCGTCCCTAACAGCTGCTAAATGAACTAGGGTTCGTCCCTTTCTTTTACTCTAAAGTTACATACTTAAAACTCTAAAAACAGATTAATATATATAGGAAAATAGCTATGATAGCGTCGTGTTTTAATCATGATGCCATCATGAATAGAATATTCTAGATAATGGGCTGGGTCATGCAATCTGATGCCGTCTTGAAATATTATGACGCCGTCTTGGTATGAGTTGTGACGGCGTCACGTGTAATCTGTGATGCCGTCTCCAGCCTCTGAGTAGCAAGTCTTGAGATATGTTAGTTTAGGGTTGTAGTCTTGTTAGTGTCTTTTCCAACTGAGCCCAAGTTACGTGTATTTCCTCCAAATGACTTCCAAATGTTGTATACCTGAAAAGAAATGATTAAATACCTTTTTTGGGCATAAATGCATGATTTAGGGGGTTAAACGACCCCGAAAAAAGTTTATAAAATGACACCTCATCAAATACCCCTACACTTCGGATTTGCTTGTCCTCAAGCAAATGGGCTTTTCTACATATACAATAGCAATACGAGGGTCATTTTACCTACTCTTTAAAAGTATTTTACAACATAACCTTGTAGACATTGTAATTAAAAGCACGGGAAGTACATAATAGAACCTCACATAAGTGTTTGGGATTCTCTCTTTCACTCGGGTGTATAATAAATTATAACATAAGGGGAAACAGAAAATCAACACTCATTACCTGTCATAGCATATAAATTACCAAAGGCTTGGTAAAGGATCAAACCTCCAACGCTAGGCACAAGCATTAAACGACTCGAAAAGAGACGTTTTAAGAAAATTTCATTCATTCGAATAATAAAAGTTTACATCACGGTCCCAAATCAAGTTTTTCAACATCATACAATGTTTTACAAAATGTTTTCGAATGAATAATTAATTAGCGGGCCTTCATGTCTCCATCAATCCGAATTACCTTCAAGGACCTGAGATAAAACATGCTAAAAGTCAACAATAATGTTGAGTGAATTCATAGAGTTTATATATGTATAAACAATAAAATTTTCCGAACACAAGTATCATTTTTCAAAATTATCAGGATATAACGATGTGGATCAGACATCGTTATAGGGGGATTATTATAAGCCTCATGACATCGAACCTTACCATATATTCAATAAATTTTTGCCCACTATACACCCTCGCTATGAGTGTCTCTTATTCTCTATACGATGTATCCGTTGTGTTATGTTCCCAACACAAGACGATAGCTAGTCGTCACGGATCGGAGGTGGTAATCTCCAAATAGTACTATTTCATGTATAAGCGTATGCCGTATTCCCGGCAATTAACAATTCATGATATTTCCGCGGGACTTTTTATTTAGCGAGTTAAAGCTAACTTATAATAATCAAGGCTACTAGCATACATTCGGGTCCCTTGTGTTCTATTTTAAAAACAAGCATGTTATCTCCCTCGCGGGTTTCTAAAACAATTAAAAATGTAAAAATGCGAGGCTATGAACTCACTTGATAATGTTGGAAGAAAATAGATCGGCGATAAGCGAACTCGGTCGTCGGCACGTAATCACCCGGAACCTATACAACATGTATGGGTTTTAGGTTTTATGTCGGGAAAAATAAATAATGACTCCAAAATAGACAAGTATGTATACGTAGGTATGATGATCGAGTTATATTTGGGTAAGTTAAATCACACTTAAGTTTTCTAAGTAAATTTTAAAGTATTACATTTTTACTAGTTTTAACACAATTGGTCCAAAAAGCCCAATAGGCCCAATTATAAGCCCATTAAGTAATTTGGTCTATTTTAATGGTCCATGACCAGGCCTTAGTCCAAATATTAGGCCCAAGTGGGTTGGGTCCAATGCTAAGCCCAATAAGTCTTTTAAATATAATTAGTGTAATTGGGTCTAGTGGCCCATTTAAGTCTTATGGCTTATTTTAAATTTATGTGTATAACTTGTATAAATTTTTCGGGTTTTCGAGGTCGATATAAGTTTAAGGTCAGTAGGTTCATTATATAAAAACTCCCAAAAGTGGGTCCTACCACCTCGGGTTTTCGTCGCAAAAACGCTTTACAACTTTTAGTATGGTTATAGACGTAAAAGTTTTATATAGGTTTATGTTTATAAAAATAGTTGTATCTCTTTAACCATAAATAATGTATTTATAATATTTACATCTCTAGTTTCATATTTAAGTGTACATTATAGATTATAAGTTATTTCTATACTTTATTTTGAGTGGTCATATACTTAAAGTCATTTCTTTATACATAAGTCAAATTATCATTTTTGGCTGAAAACTCACTTTCACCATTTTTGATGCCATTTTCAAACCATAATGAATTGGTTGATCATCCAATTGGTACAGAATCTACATGATTTTATCTAGGTCTCATAGTTATAGGTTTTTACTTAACTCGGAGTGCAATCATTACTTTTTATACGTTCTGTCCAGCAAGGTCAGATTTGACACCTTTTAGTAAAAAGGGCATAACTCACTCATTTTTAACTTTCCATTGCATGGCCAATTAGTACATCATCACAAGACATTGCTTTACCATTTTCACAAGTAATATCACCCATTTGTCCAACCTAGAAACTCGTATTTTTCTGTTCTTTACAGCCCCAAATTTTTAAGTATTTTCTAGTGATTCTACTAGTTGATTTATTCATCTACCACTTAGATCTAAGCATGCATGTATTGTTTTTCTTATTTGATCATCATGAACACTACATATACATCAAGAAATTGATTTGAACATATACATTAGTAATGAAAATAATACAAGAATAACAAAAATAGGTAGAGATTCATAGACTTTTACCACAAGAAAAATAGTGAGGATGATCAAATGATCAAAGAAAATGGATGAAACTTCAACTTCAAACTTGGTCTTCACCCTTATAATTTTTGATCACCTTTCTTTTTACCCAAAGTGTGTTGATGAACACTTGATTTATTTCAGCCCCAAAATGTATAAAAACTTCCTTGAAAAAGCCTCCTAATCACTTCAAAACATCTTCATTTTACAAGGAAATCATTGTAACCTTTGTAGTTATTATTTGGTTAGTAAAAATTTGATGAAAGTGGTGTTATGGTGATGATGAATTCGGCAAGGAGGAGAGGAAGACAAGAGTGTGTGTGAAACTTGGGGAAATAATGGGAGAAATGAGGTGAGGTTTTAAAATCTTGGGAGAGAAATAATGAATTGCATGTATGGGAAAAATGAAGGTATGATTGTGTTTATAGGAAAGTGAAATAGAGTGTTGTGTGTGGGTAAGGAAAACCGGCCCTATGGCCTTGGGTCTTGCAAAAATAATTTTTTTTTTCATTTGTGTAAAATATAATTAAAGTGAGGTGTAAGATGAATTAAGAAAAGTAAAGTTTTAAGGGTAAAAACGCGAGTTTTAGCAAGAATTCACGTAAACGCGAAACACAACGGAAAAATATAAATGATGAAAATTATAATCGTTGATGCTTAACGTAGGATTCGTCGATTCTTTGTAAACGTCGCGCAAATTACAATTGTAAACCCTAATTTCTTTCGGTTTTGTCGTGAGTTCATATTTCAACATAAAAATGAAAATTATATTTAATACTTGAGAATAAAATAACGACCTGAAATTGACGGATTGTCACAGCTTGCAATTGTGTGATGTGTTGATTATATAGTTTTAATTATGTCTTGAATAAATGTGAATATTGTGTGTTGGTTTGTATTGTTGTAAATCGATATATTAATATGTGTATATAACTTGTATGAACACTCATCATATTGTATCACGCTTGATCGGTAATTTGATACGAAACATTTTAAGATTTTTAATGGAAATGTATTCACCCCTCTACGATTTCTACAAAAAATATCTGGTCTATACAAGTTTTAGCTTAAAAAGTCTTAATCATATTTAAAATGGTGAAATTAAATCTTAAAGGGGTGTTTGGTTTAACTGATCTCGTGGGTCAAACTGGGTCAAAATCAGTTTAAACTCTTAGGTCATCTTAGTTTAACTTAAATTAAGCCTAAAGTTCAGTTTACAAAAGTTTTAAGGATAAAAACTTAATTTTATGGTTTTGTGAACTTAGAGTTTGAAACTGTGAACTCATAGCTCATTCAATCAGTTTGTATGATTAGATCTTTTAAACCAGGGTTTTTAAGAGTGTTTTGTGTTTGTTCATGTCTTTAAACAAGTTAGAAAGTTAGTCCTTAGGTCTGCAAGTGTTGTTTGGTTTTTTACCAAGTCTGTCAAAATTTCTAAGTGTTGTTGTCTGTGTGAAACTGCTTTTTTCAATTAGCTTTTTCATGGCTCATTTGATTTTCAAAATGTTTTCTCTTTGCTGCTTATTGTAGCTTGTTGGACAAGCTTTTCAGTGGTATAAGCCACTTAGCCATAAGGATCCACTAGCTAGCTTAAAAATAAGCTAGAAAGTGTATACTTAGGCTGTTTGGCTAACAGTTTTAGCCAAAAAGCTTATTGGCTTTTCAGACCTTTTCAGCTTATTTGATTGCTTAACCTTTGTTCATATGTGCTTATTAGGGTTAGGGCTTTATATGTTTTAGCTTATTTGTCATTTTCAATTGCTTATTAGCTTTAATTCTTAGTCTAAAAGTTTAAATTAGTTCAAAACCTGTCATTGTGGTAATCTGTCTTTAAATGCTTTTAAGTGCTTGTCTGCTTAATTTTCTTTGCTTATTTTAGTTCCTTAGTGCTTAATAGGGTTAGCTTATCATTTGTTTTTAGCTTATTTGTTTCCCTTGTTGCTTATTAGTTCTAAAAAATCCAAGCAGTTTAGCCTTTTATTACCTGTGCATTACTGCTTACATTACTCAACAAATAAGACCCCATCTAGTTTCTTAGCCTTCTTTTCATTTCGAATTAAAAAAGTCAAGATCACTGTCAACATTCTTTCTATTTGCTTAATTCTAATAGCTTTTCTTTGCTTATCTTATAGGCTTATTTTTGCGTTCACTTTCCTCTTTAGGCCATCAACTTAGGTTAGTTTTAGCTTAAGTTGTCCTTTAGGAAGCTTATGTGCTTATCGGAATAAGCCCCAATACTCTCCAACATTCGTGTTCTTAAGTGCTTTTCAGAAAATTCTTAAAGTTATGTACCTCTCTTTTGCACTAACTTCTAGGCGCTCCACTTTAATCGGGCTTTTCAAAATAACTCCAACGTTTTATTCCAGTTGCTATATTTAAGCATTCTTTATACTTGCCCAATTTCACATTTTTTTCCAAAAAAAATTGTTTGGGAAAGTGGAAGTCCAAGGTGAGCAAGGCTCGAACCTTGGACCTCACCACCCTTAACCAAGCATTTTAACACACACCCTACTACCAATCGCGCCCTTGGGTCTTTTCTGTTTTCCCTTGCACCTTTTAATCTTTTAACCCTTTTTTAGTCAGTTTAGCTATAGGCCCTTTTTGGCTTATTCCCGACTTATTGTGATAAGCTGGTTTCTCCCTTTTTATTTTTCTTAGATTTAGCACTGTCCAAGCTACTTTTTGTAATTTTTTTTTATTAGAACTTTATAAATAGTTTAGTATTATTTTATATTAATTTAGATAAAAATAGTTTTTTAATTCCATAATAAATTAAATAAGACCAGTGAAAAAAATTCTTATATCTAATATCTCATTTTCTTCATGATAAACAATTATTCCTTTTATCATTTCAGGACCCGACAGGAAAAAATTTAATATTTAATTTAGATAAAAATAGTTTTTAATTCATAATAAATTAAATAAAAGTCAAAAAAATATAATTGTTTTTTGTAAAATTTTCTTTTATCATTTAGGACGTAGGAAAATTAAATTTGCTTTCGTAGGGTTAGATTTGTAGAATCTGTTTTTTTAAAGAACGAGATTTGGTCCCGTTATCGTTTTTCTTGTTTTTAGGGTTTTAGCTTTAATAACTTTCGTTTTTAGTATGCCTTACTTATTTTTCCCATAGAATTAGAAAATCCAATCAAAATCTTTGTTATATTCAATCATCAAATATCAAACTGACTCTCGACTTTCCATTACATTCCTCGTTGGGGAAAAACGACCCGGGAATATCATATACTACTCGGATTTCATTGATTTTCTTTCTTTAAACCTTTTCAAGGGATACTTGATTTGTTTTTGGGTTAATATAAGTAGTATATTATATATTATTATTTATATGTACCTAAACTGATCGAAGTCAGGGTGCGTTGGCGGTTTTTATAAGTTTTTCTTAGGATAACTTATTTGAGCTTCTTTCCATTTAGCTTATTTTGTGGTCTCTTTCATAGCTTATTTCAGTTAAAAACCGTTTTGTTTCAAGTTTCACACGGAATAGTTTTTGTTTCTTTTTTTTCTTTTCTTTAGAAGTTTCTTTCAAGCTTTTCATCACAACTTATTTTCAAGTTTTAAGAGTTTTTGGTTGGCTTTTCGTGGCTGTTTGTGGTTTAAAAAGTGCTTATCATCGAGCTTATTCAGTTTTTTGGTTGGCTTATTAGATATTTTTGGAGATTGGCTTATCACGGTTTAAGTAAAGAAAAACACGCAATGAAGGTTTGATGTTTTCTGCTATCGAAGAAAGACGCGTTCAAGGTGTTTGATATTTTGTCGAACCGATCTATTGAGAAGATAGTACAAACCGATCTATTGCACAACCTTTATTAACCGATCTATTGCACAACCTTTGTTAACCGAACTATTGCACAACCTTTATTAACCAATCTATTGCACAACCTTTGACAACCGATCTATTGCACAACCTTTGACAACCGATCAACCAACATATTTGTGAACCGATCTATTATACTCTTTGAGAACCAATCTATCGTCTACTCATTTGAGAACCAATCTATTGTACAAGTTTGTGTGGAAACCGATTTAACAAGTTCACAGAAACAAAATCTCACGATTTTGGGTCGTTTTCGGGTTTTACAGTTTCAAGTGTCGGTTCATTACGGGACTTCTAACGACTACCATTTTGATCATGATCCTTTTTTGATCAACGTGGTATATTCACTTGCTACCGACGATTACCGTATGAGATCGTAAGACATTATTCACAATCGGAACCCTAATTCTATATTGAAACGAAGATGAAACAGAATTAAATAACGTGTATGCATGCTTTGATTTTTTTAATATTGTTTAAAATCTTAAAATTTCATTTTTTACCCTATCTTTCAAAGAGTTTAACATATTGTTAGCCTTAATTTTATATAAGTCGAACAAGAATGTTATCGGTCTTATTAGTCGCAATTAGTCTTGTAATGTAATAGGCTAGTCGGGTATTAACGGGCTTGGTTTGTAACCTAATATTGTCCATGTTTAGGGTTAAAGCCCAAGTTAGACCAAGCCCGGCCCATTAAGAAAGCCCATGTGCCAAGTAAATGGCTAAGGGTATAAAAGAAACCCTCTCCACACATGGAGAGGGTGTTGGTTGCATTTGTTTCATTTTGTAACTCACCATTTTCTCTCTAAATCTAATCTTCCATCTTTGTTTCTCTCTCTACTTTCTCTCTCTACATTCTAGCTTATTTTCTACTCATTCTTGCTTATTGGTAGTGCTTATTGTTGTGATATGGATTAAACACATGGGACAACATGTGGTACCAGAGCTCATGGGATGATTAGCTAGATTGTGTGTGCGTTTTCTTGGTTAGATTCGATCAAAAGTTTGGTTTTTGAAGGTTTATGGTCTCATTCTTGACACTCTTTGATTCTCACGATTGTGGTGTTAAAGTTGGTGTTTTTATTGTTGTTATAGCCTTCTAGGATCAAGTTGTGCAAAAGAAACCAAGCAAAAACGTTCAAAAGGGTGATTTTTAGGTGTTTTTAGGTGGAAAAAGTCATGTTTTTCATCACTGCGTTTTGTCTCTCTGGTAAAAATTTTCATTGCGTTTTGTCAGAAAAATGACACCGCGTTTTGTCATTTAGTAAAGGACAACAGTATTGTGTTTTGTATCATTAAGGACTGCGTTTTGACTACTGTGTTTTGGTTGATTTTACAGGTTGCGATTTGTCTACTGCGTTTTGCCTAATTTGAAGACCAATACTGCGTTTTGCCTAGGAGGAACTCTGCCCAACTCATTTCTTGATTGCGTTTTGTCTCAAGACTTGACTGCGTTTTGTCTAAGACTCTTCACTGCGTTTTGTCTAAGACTCTTCACTGCGTTTTGTCTAAGACTCTTCACTGCGTTTTGTCTAAGACTCTTCACCGCGTTTTGTCTAAGGCTCTTCACTGCGTTTTGTCTAAGACTCTTCACTGCGTTTTGTCTAAGATTCTTCACTGCGTTTTGTCTAAGATTCTTCACTGCGTTTTGTCTAAGATTCTTCACTGCGTTTTGCCTATGTAATATTGTCTTCATTACGTTAACTCATTTCAACCAAACCAAATCATAATTAAACAATATATCACCTAATCTAACAAACAATCATCACTTT